>KB703904.1:0-21469 GCA_000349165.1 Anopheles christyi | reverse complement strand
GCAGCACTATCACACCCTCGGCGTGCAGTAGAGACTAGAGTGCAGTCAATACATAATAATAACAAAGCAAGTGTTTAGTTTTGATTTTACATACAAATAAAAACACAACAGAAGCATGCGAAAGTAACATATGCAACGCGTTTAATCCACATCTCGCTATTGCATTTTCGCGCTATTGCCGCATTACGAGGGAGATGATATAGATCTGTTCGTTGCAATTTCTTTGTGTTTCAACCGCCTCCATCAGATGACTCTCGTACTGATCGCAAGCGCTCGAGAGCACGATCACGACGTTCGCCACGTGTTTGTTTTTTTGTTCTCACACATTTTAAGTATTGACCAGTACTGGCCACCCTAACGCACGCCTCCACTATCAACCCCCTACCGGCCCCTTCCCACCCTCTTACCATAATGTCTTGTTCCTGCTGTAAGAACTCTTCTTCGCCTACGATTCGGAACCGATGTTGCATTTGTCGCCGTCGCCTGATAGCACCGTGCTCCAAGGGCAGGTTGTTTGCCGGTATTGCTACCGGTGGTGCCGCCGCTGCCGGTGGGACGACCCTTGGCGCTGGTCCAGCAACCTCGCGCACCGGATACGCTAGATAGCGCTGATAGTGGCCGAATCGGCGGAAGTTCACCATTCTGAGGAACGCTCGCAGCAGCGTACATTTGGACCGTCGTCGGCGGCGTTTTAACGTGTGCACGATGAATGCCCTCAGTATTGCATTGATTAGCATAATGTATTTTGCACTTTATAAACGCGCGTGTTTACTAGTTGAAGGCAACTTTTGTTTGTAACTTGTCACGATTTTCCAATAGTTCCCCCTATGGTTGTAGTCCTAGTCCTAAGCACTTGTGCAGCACACGTGGAAACTATCTTCATTTCATCACAACCGATTTATCCTAATCCAAAAAGCTCATCGCAACACTGTCACACGAATGAGAAAAGCATAGGTGTTAATGGATTGGAACAACCATGAGTCGTTCTAGAATTGGAAGTTAAAAAAAAATCTTCATCCGTCACCACCAAAGAAGCTGCGCTTGAATGCTTTCTCACAGCACCGGATGACGCATTCACACTGCCCTATTTCTACGGGTTTTTACCACGATGATGATGAGGTGTTTCTTTGCAACATCAAAAAGGAGTCGTCGTGCTACTATTTAAGATTTTAAAATGGAGCAACGTTCAATCCATCGAAAACTCCGACTTTGCGACAGTCCCTATACGACTACGACTACGGAACTCTGGTACAAAAGCTTCACAGCCATAAACATCGGATGTCGTGGTGCAAGGTCACTCCCTCTAACCACTCTCTTACATGGGTGCGTGGAACAACTTTCTGTACGGGACAGGTTTTTGTTGCCCAGCCAAAAATCCAAACTTCCAACGGTACAATGCCATCGTACGAATGTGAATGAGACCTTCAAATATAGGAACTTTAGAAAAACTTGCACCTCTATATTAAAAAAGGTCACTTTTAGGAAAGAATCTTTAGAGAGATTTGATATCGATTCCAGGGGCACAACGTTCGTGAAGCAAGTTTTTGGTGAACCGGTTTTCGTGAGCAGTGCAGCAAACTTGCAATCAAACAGTGCAATCAAACATGGAGGTCTGAGTTTCCATGTTTGTTTTATCGCTATAACATTCATTTCCGGAACATCGGCTAACAAATATCACAAGCAATAAAATTGACCCGTACATCAACGAATTATTTCAATTCTTCAAACATTTGCTCTTTGGAGAAATCGAAATGGAGAAAAGAAACTAGCTCCAGGTTAAGCAAATGAGGCACACCATCGAAGAAAAAACAAATTCTCATATTAGCACTTCCCACCCAAGCGACTTGAGTGCTTTCCGCAATGCACTGGCGATGGTTACGATCGCAAATATACACAACACACGATGCAAAAGGGTTAGTCTTTGAAACCTTGTCCACTTTGCCGTTTCTTTTTATCACAACATAAACTAGCGTCACCATCACCTTGGGCAGTTAGGAGTTAAGATAAATCGCATAACAAAACCATACCATATCGGCCAACTAGCCGACAATGACGGATATCGTTGTAATAATCTATTGCCTATCTATCCACTCATTAATGGTTTCCACAAAAAGTCCACACGTCATAGCGCTAATTAGCAGATGCTACTACCGTCTACTGCGAAACCAGGAGATGATAATTTCCTGAAGCTCGTCTACTACCGGCTCATCGCACACAAATCTCTGACAGCTCCACAACACAGTCTACGCGTTCGCCTTCAATGCAGTTTGACGATCTAATGCGAGGCATGGTTTGATGCACACGAGTGCGCCTAGATTTAATTAGATGACGGTGTGTGTTTTTATCAACCCATAGTTAAACCATCCCGAGAGACATCTCGAGACCAAGTACACGCAGTACCGTCCTCTACACACATTGTTTTTCACTCTTTGCACACACAAAACATTCTAAAATGGAACGCACTTCTAACGCTTCTTCTTGGCCAGAGTTACGCTTCCCTCCCAGCTGATGTTTGTTGCTTCACTATTTGTTCACGGTACTTTGTGCGCAAGCTCTCCAGATACCTCAGAGGAGTGCGCTGAGGCATTCACGTCCGTGCAGAGTAAACAGATCGAATGAAGATGTTGTCACAATAGATGCGAAAACGACCCGCCACACACAACTCACGACAACAAGTCCAGAAATACAAGCAAACAACAAAGTTTAACCGAAACCAACCCCGCATAAGTAACCCCGGGGGATGCCAAAGTGAACGGAAACAGAAGGTCAGTTTGCTCGGTTGTGAAAGGTACGCGATGATCAGCAGCTCTCGCCCGTGCGACTGCTAACGCAAGACTGACGCGCGTTCGTAACTGGACAGAGTGTGCCGCCTCCGTGTGCGTACCCGTGAAAAATCAACAACCGATGACTTGGTCCGACCGCGTCCCTCTGCGTGCATTCTCTCTCTCTCTATCTCTCTCTGGCGCTGTTGAGATAGGGGCTCAGTTACAGCTGAGATAGGAGCTGACCAGAGAAGTTATCGGTCATGTTTACTACGATCAGTGATCGTGAACGCTTTGCCCGGCAGCGCAGCGAAGAACGCTGAATGTCGCTGAGCTGGGAACGGAAATTCACCAGTTGATCAATCTAGTAATCGAGTCTGATTGCGTCTAGCGCGATGCACAGTGCGTTCAGTGTGCAAGGGGACAGTTATTGGTGTACCTCTAGGTAAACCCGGCGGCTTTAACCAAGTGTGTTGTGTACGTATTTACATCCGGTAAATCGTAACAGGTAAAGAAGGCACAACATGAAATGACTGAGCGAACAACATCGAGTTGGCCTATCGAATAGAGGGTTTGGAGGGAGGTATTACAGTGCGCACCGTTGTTGATAGTAAACTGACCAATCCGCTGTTCCGAAAACAGCTGATATAATGGAGAACATGGAAGATGGCAAAAGTCGAAAACCATTACAATAATGTTGATGAAAAAGTACGGTTTACAATATTTTGATAGGGAGACACTTAATGGAATTCCTCTGGAGCTATATATTTGTTTTTGAGCAAGGACCACATACATGTTTTTCGAGAACACTGTTCTCTACAACACACATGGTGTGAACTGTTCTTGCTTCTCTCGTATTGCCGCACTGCCCAAGAACGATGGTGATGACGGAAACAACAACCGTTCGGCTCGATTGGGTCCGCCCGCGGACATGAACACTGTTTGTGTAGCTTCCCTTGACCACTCCTCATTTCCATACCCGTTTCGGTTCATCCATATGCATCTGAGCATCATCACTACCGGCCATGCGTTCATGCGTCCCCAACTGTGGAGGCTCTTCTGGTGAACGGAAAGCTAGCAAACAACAGCAAAAAAAAACCACAACATCCGTATGCAAAAGCAAAAACAGGAAATGGGAACAGCTTTATTGGCATCGGTTTCAAACGAAAATCTTCCATTTATCCATGTATAGATCGGATGGCAGTTTTAATAAAACGCTTCCGTGTATGTGTGATATATGGAAATTGTTATTCTGTTGATGATATCACACCATTCGCATAACGTTGCAAATGTTCAAAGGTCACAACTGCCAAAAGTGCAATTAACTAAATGCATTCCAATGTGTGCTGACGGCCGCACGCATACATTTAATTGACTGACATTCTTACCAATGCTTAATAGATTATTTGTCCGTTTATGGAAAGCAATCAATTTAGCTATAAAATGAGACAGAGGCCATTACACAAAGTACCAAGCGCTCGTTGAACTCCTCTGAACGTAAAACATACTGTTGAAAGCCCAGTTGGTAACCAAACTTTAGGCTAACGCCGTGGGTCAGTTCAAACTATTCGTCACACTACAACACTCTGACTCTTTGCTACAAGGTCATGTACATTCATGCTCTGATCGTCGTTAGGAGGTTAACCGGATGAAAGTGAAGTCGATGGTTTTACGACACTCCGAATCAAAATTCAACGTTTTCATCCAACATTTCCACCGTTTACTTCACATTTTTGATAGCATTCGTGTAACGATCCGTTATGTCGAAACCCCACGGTTGGAAGCTGTGAAGCAAATATAAAGCCTTGAACGAAGTTCACCCCACGATAGGCTGTTTCTTAAGCGTTTTTTTTTCTTCTTTCTATTTTAAATTCAATCAACTGATAAATACGCCTTCGGAAACGTTTCCATTGATGGTTTCTATCAATGTTAGTATACAACACCACCGACCATCGCGAATCGTTCAAATTTAGTGAAGCATTCTTACGGAAACTCATTTCTTTTTCGGCGGAGAAAAAAAAATTGGTATAACTAATTACGTTTACGCTTTCTGTACCCATGGCGTGACGAGTTGCTGGAAACGGTGATGATACATCATGACATAAGCTTCATAGACCGAGATTTATGCTTAATATTTTAAAAATAGATAGAAAAATGAGAAAACATGACTCGATACATAAATAACAGCTATAAATTTCATGCAATTATATTAAAATGGCCATGTTCTCAGTACAAAATGTGCCATCGATCTTCAAGTACGATTAATCAATAGCCATGTACTATCATCGCTTCATTCCCTATGCAACGAATAGTTACGACGTGACTACAGTCACGAAATATTTCCGGAAGTATTACACCACAGTGCCAATGTTTGTACACCACCCCACACAATCAACTGTATCAACTTAACCAATATCAATATAGGTTAAATCTTTACAAATAAATCACGTTTCCTATTTACCGCTAGAAAAACATTAATCATTGCTTTTGCAACAGCATCATGCAATCGAAAACGCTAAGCATCATTGTGGCGTTCACAGGTGTTTTAGTTTTACTCCTAAATGTAGGCAATCGTGCTTACATGCAGCCAGGTGCAATGGCAGATTCGCAAGCGTAGCATCGTATAACAAACACGCTGTCGAGTTTTTTTTACACTCACAGGTAATCTTTCACACGGACAGATGTGAATCTCAACTGCAATCTTTACATTGCCCTGTCTTATCTACTTTTTCATATCGGTGATGTACATACGAATTAAAAAAAAAAGATAACCGAACTTCTGTTACCAATGGAGTGAGTGAGCGTGAGCTTTCGTTTGCCATGGTACAATGATAGACTAAAACTCACACTTTTCCTCGCCCGTATTATCCCGGACTATCCGGAATGTCTTACTTCGCCAGCCGTCATCATGCAAGGCTGTGTAGACGGCGGCGAATCAAGCAACAGAAACACACCTGAAGCTAGCCACCTTTCTAGCAAACCGGTCGTTGTCGTAGAGTACCGCAGCTGGCACGTGTTACATTCCATGGTAAGTTTTACTTCCCGTCGCCTTTCCCAGTTAACACGCCAGGGGAAAAAAGGGGAAGGAATCTATTAGACAGTGACATTTTGCGATGAAAATCCAAACTTCCGCAAGCCACACCTACCCTATCGCGTTTAGCTTTACGGCTAGTGACTACTTTTTACATAAGCATGTCCCCTTATGTAGTTTTCTTGCAGCGTGTCGATATTTAAAACACATCAGAAGAAATTCACCAATCGAATGTTTGACTGTATGTTTTGACATTTACTTTAGAACTCTCCCATACTAAATATTTTACGTTGGATCATGTGATAGAGAAAGTTAGAAGAAACAAACGTTGATATCAGTCAATCTTTAACTCAAAGGGAACTTGATACGCGAAAGTATTTCAATGAAAGAAAATAATTAACATCAACCAGAAAATGTTTTAAGTTCTTGTTTGGCTTTTACAAATCGCTGATAGAGCTGCTGGTAACGTGTAAATGGCATCACATCACGCACATACAACAAAACTGTCTAGGAGCAAAAAACCGAATGAAAATTTGTTGTTTAAAAGGCGTGAAATTAGTTGCTCAACACAATCAGTGTGAGCAATTAATGAACTAACTGATGACATGATAAGCAATAACAAAGTGAAAGAAAAACGATTTGTTTTTGCGATTATGCGGTAACATGCACACCGTATTTCATACATTTTGACTAAACTTCTGAGCTCGATGTCGGGTGTACAAAAGTGTACAAAAAGACAAATTGTAAAAAAACGGAACGTTAATTGTAATGAAAATCACAAACATTTTTAAAAAACAGTTGGAACTTTTTTTTTAAAGAGATTCCATCATCATAGGAAATATTTTACGATGAAAGAATTTTAAAACAACTACTGATAAGTCATGTAAAAAGCACAACGAGATTCGATTTTTTTTTCATGCTCTGAGGTCAATTGCGTCTATTTGTCGGGAGCAGCAGCATTAATCATACGTCCCACCACACAACAGCAACCCCTTATCTGAGAGGAATAACATTGCTGGTGGGCAAAAGCCAGCAAAATGTGTTACACAAAACATAGCACCAATGCTTCTGCCAATACAATGCAAGAAACAAGTTATTGAAGCTATTATTCGTCCAACAAACCTGTCCAAAGGAGTATATTTGTCGCCTTCAACGCCCTTCCATACACCAAATAATTAGATCACTCTGTGTCGTCGGTGCATTTGCTCTGCGTTCCTGTTTATTTCCATCGTTTCGCTCACATGATTTACGGTTACCGTTTTTAAGTGTTTTTGTTTTGCTCCTGCCCATCCAGCAACGAACGATTCGCATAATCTTGCCGGATGGTTGCCGGTACTTCAGCAGCAGCTGTTTGCTAGGCAGTATAGGGCTTCAGTGGTTCGAGTGGAGCAATTTACGACTGTTGCGCGATGGTAAAGATGAACCTAGGTACAGGCACAGCAACAGTGCAAACAAAGCCATCAGCCAAACGGCTTCACCGGTAGGAAGATGTCAATGCAATTAACCGCACTGGAATGAAGCATTGCTGCCATCGCATCCTACTCTTTCGCTTGTCATAACTGGTTGCACATGCATTTATGCATACACAAACAACACAAAGATACACATACTGGAAGTGCAATGGATAGAATGGAAAACAAAATCATCATCAACATGTACACAACCTTCGCCCAAGAGCCACTAGAGACCACCAGCAGCAGTAGTTCTTTGTGCAACGATGTGCCGAACTAATTTCAACACCTGCTAGCACTGTGGTACACCAACAGGTACGATGTACCGTACACCACCAGCACTTGTGTCGGAGATGAATCATACCAAATCTTCGCACATTTTGACGGAAAGCGTAAAGCAATGGAAAATAACAACAAAAAAAACAAGAAATTTACATGGTTTTGCGTTCCCTTTGTGCCGATTGGATTGCTTTGCAATTAGTCACCCAAGCTACGAGCCAACGTACGATGACATTTTCATAAGCCTCATACAGAGACATGCATGCGAAATGCCGTTCTCTTTCGAGGGTTGTTGTTGTGCTGTTCCACCGCGGGATACGAGAGAATTCATTGAACTCAACAGTGTCTACCCATTCTCTATCAGAGTGTTTCGCTCCTCTTCCAGACAGAAATTCTTGCCGCGGTACAGTTGATGATCTTCAACACAAAAGAAAATGTGTTCTTGCTGCACTTTCAACAAGTTTGCTGCACAACATTTGTTTTGTTTGTCTGCAAGACTGTTATATTGCATTCGTGCGTGCATGAAATAAGACATTGCGCCTGAAGTTAGGCAAATATAAAATATTTTTATAAAACACTTTTAAGGGCATTGACACTTTGGAGAGGCATCATCAACATCTTCTATGCTACATAAAGTTTTCAACATAAAATAAATTTACAACATATTTCCAAAAAGACGGTTTTACATTATTGTTAGGCTCCATTACACTGTACTTGACAGAATGCCAAGTAAAACTACTTCTGATGCACCTTGTTAAGCACTTCATTAATTATTGTTCTACCACCGATTTAAAAAGTATAATAATTTTTCGAATTTAATGTAATGTAAAAGCCTCCATAATATTTTGTTCGACAAATGCGAAACCACGGTTATAGTTCAACAACCTTAGCAACCGTCAACGGACACACAGAGACGTACTAGCTGCAATCGCCATTTCCGCAGCAAAGCTAAGGCCTGCCAATCCGCAGAGAACTCTGTAATAGGCAACCTGATTCTTGCTCCTTGAACTTCAGCTTTCTGCGCAGTACGTACCAAGAGCCCAGCCTAGCGGCATCCCTTCTCGTGCACGCTCTTAACGGTGGCCAGTGTCGACAAAACATAAACAGAACTTGCAGCACTCATCAATGTCATTGCAAGCTCTATGTACGTCACTTTTGGCAAAAAAGGGAAAACCCGTTACATTTGTGGTGGTAGGTGGCTTTTTGCCGGTTACCAAAAACGGTTAGTCTCTTGTGCTGCACGTGTGTTTGGTGCTTGCTGAGAGTGAGCTATGAGGTGACGGGGTGAGTTAACTGTTTATAAACAACGGCCAACCCGCCGTGTTTCAAGGCCATCAAATTTTACAAATAGATAAAGAGATCACAATATAGCAGACTTGATCTGGGATTATGTAGTGGAGAAGAGCCAAAAAGGGGGCATCACGAGAAGGTGCGGTCAATCGACACAATTGTGTAACTCAGTACATATAAAACGAATGGGTTCCGAAAAAGAAGGACAAATAAATAAACATCAAGCGTGTATAGAAACTGTATTAAAAAACTATCATAATAAAAATATATTGTAAATGCAACTAAAAAAACACATACTGCACTAACGTACATAAATCAAACGAGCTAACGAGATCAAAATAGAACCTCTCGGTGTAGGTTCAGAGGGAGGAAGGGTTCCCTTAAATGGATTTCCTTGTGTATTGGTGCCGAGTGCTGATCGAATGCTCATTAACAAAGAAAGCGGAAGAAGGTGGCTACGTTCTGGTTCTACATTCTGCGTCTTACATTTTGCACCATTTCACTAACAGTGGACGCTTGTGCGTATTGCAAAATAACAAGGCGCACAATTAATATCGGAATTAAATGCATCGAAATAGGATCAAGAGCAACAAAAGATTGTCCTAATAAAAAGATTATTTTTTGCTGGATTGCAGCTGGCTAGATACATCGTGCTAAGCTGCATACATTGTGTTGTCATTTTCAATCACAGCAAGCCATATAACGAACGTCATTTTGTGACCATACACCATACACCTTCGATCAAAATGGTAATTCATGCTTCCAGCTGTAGCATGAATTGTAATTTTGCAAGATTAAACAATGACGAGATCGTGAGTCGTGGCAAAAGCATGACATTGGGTGACAAAAATATCAGCAATCGCTCCGACCAACTCCGAGCCGCGTCATTGTTGGCAAACATCCCAATCGTCGGATTGGAAACTGGGTCGACAAAGCAGACAAAACGATAAGCACACGATTGGCACTACCGCCTCTGATCGATCCTGTGTTCCTCGAAAGATATTTTCTCAGTTGAAATCACAATCTCAGTTAAAATCACATTCTCAGCTTATCCATATCTCTTCCATGGTAGTCTAAATATCAAACAATTCTTAGCAAGATTTCTTACCGCGTCCAAAGAGTACTGTGCTTGTACTACGATTTATGGTTATCAGAGACGTGCTGTCTGTAATCTTACTTACTCATGCACAAGATAAGGCTTGCTGTTATCTTTACCGCAAGTGAAAAAACAAACAACAAGCAAGTGCATGAAGACAAAAACACCAATGTGTTTGCATGCACAAGACGAATCTCAACAATGCAGCTCGTTTCAAGTCATCGATTTCTGTTGACATTGCTTTGCCCGAGGGACAATAACAAAAACCTGCCCCAGCGTGCACACCGTTCTGCTTAAAACAAGAGATTAGAATGTGCGCACTGCGAAGAAATGGATTCAATTAACGGACCCCACCGAGCAGCCAAGTTCGTCGTCCTATTGGATGGACGAACGTGTACACAACATGCTCGTTCCAACTGCTGCACAAACTGATTAAAGCGACACCCATCATGTAGACAAAAGGGGCACGCAACCCTGCCCATTACTCTGGGCACAACAACACGGCTTCGTAGGGTTGGCTGACGCTGGACCGGTGCATTATTACATCAGCTGATGATGTGCACCATCCGATCCAGCATCGACCATCCACAAACTCATCACCATTGATCCGGCGGCATTTGAAAACGTACATTCTTTGTCGTCTTTGATGACTATCGCCCGAAACTAGAACACAAAAACGTCATGGCGCTAGCTTAAGTAGGACACCGTGACACGAACCAAAACAACGCCTGGGACTGGGTCAATGTTTGCTGTTGGTCAGGTTTCGAGCCCGTGGATGAGAGCAAAGGATGCAAGGCACACAATGTCACCCAATAGCCATACCAAGTGGTCATTTCTTTTGCGTGATAACCTTCAAAAGGTCCTGTGATTTCGCGGAAAGTTAGATTGCATGCGTTACATTTCGAGCTAATCGACAACTTTTTTTTTTTTTTAGAACTTTTGCCTTCGATGCCTAAAAACGTGTCCTTCGTGTGAAAAATTGCGCTTTCCACACTACCACGTGAAAATGTTCTCCACGCGATTAGAAATTGAGGTCAAGGGTGGTGTATGTTATCAACACAAAACTGCCCCGATTATGTTCGCACCTTCCTTTCAGTGATTTCCTGGCGCAGGCGATAATGCTCAACATGTCAAATTTTGGTCCAAGTAAAGTGTGTCTCAATAAATATTCTGGCAAGAAAAATGGTTGAATCGTATGACTACAAGGACCGACACACCCTGACTGTGTGAAAGCCACGTGATTCATTCATTTACATACTTTAACCCGATTTTTCCTTGGCCCTTTTTACAAAATTACAGCATGCCAGCGTAAACACCTCTGAGCAAAGGGTTCAGCAGTTTTAGGTTAATCAGATGTTAATGCCTTCTTACACCACACACCCAAGCCACTCGATCTAATTCAGGGTCAACACCGGAAGTGGACCCCTGTTGTACCATTGCCTACCACCACCACACCACCGTTTTGCCCGGAGTTCTTCCGTCTAACGATAGAAAGTATGTGACCTTCTACCTTTTTAATGGGTTTGCTACACTAAATTATGAATTAACCATTCGAAAGCAACCAGCAAACAGAAAAGGGAACTGAAGAGAATGAAATCGCTGGTATGTTTTACTATGGATGGAATTAGCATACAAGTTAACGCACCGAAACATACTTGTTTTTTAAGTTCTAGCTGAAATGTACCTAATTTCAATGAGTCACAGTGAAAATTGGTTAACAGACTTTTTTTATTTCGTGAAGGGCAAATTATGAAGCAACCACCACGCCATGCAAATTATGTTAGCGTGTGTAGTAGAATAATTTCACCTGGTCGGGTGCCCTTGACATCGTCTCATAATTATGTTTGCTCTACTTTTCGGGTTGAGTCTAATTTCCAGCTGAAGAAAAGTAATTTTCATTATTTCTATAAACAAGCAGTGCATGGAGATGTAGTTTTTTTTTTATTATTAATTCTTGCTCAAAGCAATTGCTTATCATAATAAGCCTTAATATATCTTCTTTCTAGGCGTAAACGACCTAAGCGGGCAGACCGAGCTTTATACATACTTACTAGACTTTTCTTACCACGTAGATGAATAATCAATCCCTGGCCCTTTAAGACAGTCCGAATGAGAATTGAACTACGTCCGGCCTTTACAGGAGCCGGCGCGTTTATATATTACACCACTGGGATGCCCTTCATTCGCAAAGCTCAAGCCCTAATATACAAGCGTCATTTTTGGTATTTGCTGAAACAGGAAGTATGTTGCGCCTATTTCATCCGAGTTTTAGTTTCAAATTCCGCGGAAGTCTGTTTTGCATATGAAAAGAAGACGCTTTACAGGGTTTAGACAGAACATTCAATAGTTTGTTGCGTTCTCAAAAATGACGCTTGCCATTAAAGTAAGCTAGTAGTATTCTACAGCAATATTCGACTATTGCTAAAATAATCATGAAACGTAGCGAATATAAACCCGTACCGTCACAAGCACGTTTGCTTATTATAATTTACGGATTGTTTTGTTGCACAGCGATCGATTCCGTTGGTTGAGCGTAGCTAAAAAAAATGCTCCTCACGATCTATTATCGATCGTGGCGTACAAATCGACGATCGACGCGCACGCTTAAGGAGTTGACTGTTAGTATGATATTATAAAGGCAGACACACACATACTAACAAAATCCAATCGTAGTGTGAGCAATGTTCGTGAATGCAAATGCACATTACACTCGTCTACCCTCCTCGTGTGATAATGTATACACGAGCGAGACGTACAGGGCTCTAACTTTCCTAACATTGGGGCGAAGGGAGGGTAAGAGTAGTGGAGTGACTTACCCGGACAAACATTATGGAAATACGCTGCAATGACACTCTGGGGGGAGCACAATAACAACGCGACACAGTCAATGTGCCCAGGCGAGATCATCCGATTTGCCAACTTCAAAACCGGGAAGTTGTGCTTCGGCCCAATATGGTAACACACACAGTCGGCTAGATTGTTAACGTCAGGGGTGGATGGGGTTGAAAGCTCTCGACGGAATGCAATAAAGTAATGTACAGAAAGAATGTTGCCCAACGACTACACACAACCCGGTGGTGTTGGGGTGTAGAGCAGGGATTTTAGGAAAAAACAACTTTAAGAGATGAAATAAATACGGTTTCTTTCTTTGTGATACAGTGCCGAACAGTGCCACTGCGTCAAACAACTAGTCATCGGTGGCCTTAGAATCAAGAATGAGGTATTGAACATTTACAAACCCAGCTCAAGCGTACAGTTCTGTGCAGCGTACGATAAATTTACTGGAACGAGTGTGGCAGGACCATCCTGAACAAAGAGTACCCATTCCGCTCCATAGGCTGGCGTTTAAACATACCCTCCCTTTATACAACCTAAGTGATCGTAATTTAATTCGATCCTCTGTGCGTTTGGTTGCAATGCGTTCCTTCAAGTTCATGATGCTTCACAACCGTCTCCTACTTATTGACTGTGACACTTATTGAATTATCTTTCTGCTACACTCGACGTCACACCTCGACCGGAACGTGGTTGCGAGCGAGCCCCAATACAGTGTGCAACATGTAAGCAGCGCCAATCCAAGATCAAGCACGATCGTGGAACGACCGTTCCATAATCGGCCTCCTCTCGCCGATTTGCAACGCGTTCGGGTAAATGGGCAATGGGATGAGAAGCTGGCCCGGCTGCTGGGCAAAGGTAGGCAAAGAGCACTCGGCATTTAGTGTTGTTGCATCGGTTGCATCAAAGTTTCCCCTTTCGTGCCAACGCAGGCCGCAGTGCAGTGAAACAGCAACGGTTCGATATTACCGCACACGCTCGTAAATGGACGCGTAACTAACAGTCACTCGCTTTCTCCTGTGATTGGCAAAAAACATCCCCTCTCTTCTCCTGACGAATTACCGTGAAGGGCAAAAGAGAGCGTTGAAAAGGGGTGCTGCGAAGGAGGGAGTAATTGCAAAACGGGCGTTTGCTACGACTCCGAAAATGCATCCAAGGGTAGGAGGCCACCAGCCAGGCTGGCTGGCTGTTACGGTGCCACGTAACGTTGAATCGGTCAACTACAACGAATGTTTCTGAGTAATGCAACAACAACCAATATGAAAAAAAACACCATGCAGTATGTATGTAGTGAGGCAAACTGCTCCCAGCAAATCCAATCCCTCCCCCAAGCCAGAAAGACGGGGTGCTGCGCTCCAGTGGCCCGCTAACCGTGGCATACTGGGACTCTCTCGATGGGTAAATGTCGACATCGTGGGAGGTTTATGTTGCGAAGAGACGAAGAGACGGGGGTGTGTTGGTGAAGTTGGTGAATGTTGCTTGTTTCCAACTTCACTCATACAGCTTGCGAACATGATCACACGATCGAATTATGTCATCAACAGTGCTTAGACGTTGGGGAGTGAATAACAACTGGAAAAGATGTTTGCTATGCAAAAACGCAAAAGGTTCATTTAATGAGCAATCTTGTAGAATAGGCACATCCAGCCGGGGGAGTTGGGGGTTGGCATCAAAAGCATGATATAACAGCAAAACAACACTTTTACTATGTCTCAAAAATCTAGTCCTTCAAAGCGCAAAGGTTGGTTTGACCCATAGCTGTTTAAATTCCAATATCCTTCACCAAAAACAAAGGCCACACATCCAAGATATCCAGACTGTTCACACAAATGATGCATTTCATTTGCAATTCTAGGTAGGAAAAATTGTTTACTTGCATCTCATCATCTCATGACGTTCTCGTCACATTGAAATTGACGTTTGACAACCATTCCTGACGCTCAGCATCCGGAACTAAGCCTACTATAAAACTAGCTCAACAGAATGTTATTTTTATTCATTCGCACACTGCCATGCACCAGATGAGGATCATCTCTGTTCAACTACTTTCAGTGGCGGTTCTGGTGAGTTTTTTTTAAAGATTTTCTCTGGAAAAATATTTTTACTTCTATTTCCTTTCCGATGTTACACACACTCCAGCTTCAACCGTTGCTGGCAGCTCCCATATTCTGGTTTCTTCCGTGGAGTTTTCCTGGGCTCTCTACAACCACCACCACTGCTGCCTCCACCTCCTCCAATGCCGGGACGGCATCAACGAGTGGCGCTTCCAATTCTTCCAACGTGTCGGTCGCAATCGGGAACCGCGTAAACACGTCGACCGGGCTCGATGACTACGGCACGAACATAACGAACGTGCAGATAAACGTCAACCGTATGCGTCGAGCTGTTACCGGCACTGACTTGGTCAGGCTTGAGCGTAAACTGCGTCAAACGTCCGAGGGGGGATCATCCAACGACACGGTAATAACCATCGGCGAGCATACGATTCGACTGCCGGCAAACATATCCAACCTTACCGTCAATACGTACCTTATCAACGGCATTCCTAACGACGATGGAGTGATGCTGCCGGACAGCGGTAGTACGACCAACGAACGACCAACCAATTCCAACGAACCACCACCCGCTCCATTACTATCCGCCATTAGACTTTTGAGGAACTTTTTCGCATCCTTCTTTGGCAAAGAAGCGTCACAAACTTAGCATTCTTGAATGTTCAATATGAATGTCTAGTTACAAAGAGTACTCTCTATGTTTGCTCAGTAATCATTATACGTAATTTACACTGTTGGTATACATTATAATGTGAAACGAAAGCGAAAAATGCGGTAACAACCCCGACACCGCCACCACCACTAGTGTTCCAACTTTAGTTCTGATCTATTTCCAATTCTCGCATCTTATGTACAGCACACCACACGCGCATGGCTCAAAAGCCCGAAACAAGCGCAGCAGCAATAAAGTAGAAGCGCACTCAGATGCCGGTACACCAGTACAACTTGGCGTTGTTTGCAAACATCAACCCTGCATAGGGTGGGAGGAGTACAAGCGTGTTGACGTACTACAGAGCCGAATCGTTGCAGAAGGCAAGCACATCACACAACAGCGAACCAGGGGATGCGCTGCTATTTTTAGGGTGACACGTTACCGTTGTTTCGAAAATAAGGAAGCGAAAATGCTTTCAAACGATCGCTAGTGATCCTTCGCAAGAGAAAAGGGAATGAGTCGTGCTAGTGGTTACATGCCATGCCTAGAAATGCACAAACGAAATCGACAATGTTTCCTCTAAAAAAAATTACATTGCAATTGAAATTGAAAAAAACTGCAAACCCGTGCTACAAACATGACATACGCAAAACAGAAAAATAAATACCAAAACCAAAAGGGGTGCCTCCAATTGGACAGGCAAATAATGCTAGCAATCATAAAAACCAGCACCATTCCTTATGCGGTAAAAACCCGTCGTCTCACTGCAGCATGAGGTGTGTGTCTCATAAACTAACCAAGCGGAACTCGTCTGACAACCATCAATCACCAGCACGCACACACATACACACTAGTAACCCCGCGGATGATGACCTCTGAGAGCCAAATCAACGAACACAAAACAACGCGACAGTGAACGAAGCAAACCCCTGTTTTGCTCCAGGCATTAACCACACTTGAGGAGTTAAGTGATGCCAATTAAATTCATTCCCTCCTTTGCCTCATGCCGACTATCTCCCAGCGTCTTCCCGAAACTAGTTGTAAGTTACTTCAGAACAGAACAGAGCAGAGCACTTCACTATGGCCACAGCTTGGGATGATAATTTACCTACAATTGCAGGCACACGTTGTTTGACCGTTGAACCAAGAGAACCAAGCTAGCAAGCAAGGAAGAAGTTTTGAAAAATTGTGAAAAAAGGAGTAAACTCTAACCACAAATTAGTTGAAATTATATCATAGCGTAACGATGTGTTTTACGAGTTAAAAAAAAACTTCCAAATAAATAAATTGACAATTGCTTTTGAATTTTTAAATTAGTGTCTAATCTTCATATAACACACACATTAGTAAGACATTTAACTGATCTGATCTTCTATAAACGTCCCTCAAAGCCGTCCGTTCCCAAGGACACACAAGCATCTCATCAACACTTCACCGTTTGTTGAACTGGAGGATATTTAGTGTTTGCTCGATTTCATCATTTTAACACATTTTCAAGAGCGGCTGCGTGGGCAGCAGCTGCACCAGAGAGTGAAGCAACACACTTGTTTTCCATATCTGTCAAATTTTCGGACGACTCCAACTGCGTCACAATGAGAAGCTAAACTCGTTCACATGGCCAGTAGTGGTTGCCAATATGGTTAGCATACAGAGTTGGTCTCGCATCGCTATTGTCGACGGTACTCATCAACCTGACGCTCTATTACGCACCTCTTAACAGAGAGCAGTTACTGATTTTTCCCACAGCTTTAAGACTCCTCCAGCCGAGATGCTGCTAATGGTGTACACGGGTGCCAGCGAATAGGGGTGGGAGATGGTCGTTATGGTCGTTTTCATTAAACATTTCGCAATAAATTGACTCTATCTTGCCGTGGATGTGTAAGCCTGATACACATTAGCAAACGCAATATTGCGTTGCGAATGAAAATTAAGGTGAGTGTATAATAAAGTATCAATTTCAAACTAACGTAAATACACTTCCTTTACCAAATTTTGACTATAAATTCTAAAACATTGAGCTAAATACTGAGCGTCATCCAAACCTATTTAAAATACAATAAATTGAACCGACTATCACCGGTAATGGTAAGCAGGGTGCCGTACTTGCCCAGCTATTTGGTGCTAAATTATCACTAACTACCAACACGTGTATTCGGGGCCATTAGCAATAATTAGTTCCTAAGGCGAAATTTTCCGCAAGAATTGTGTTTACTTGTGTCCAAGAAGTAAGACTTAGTTAAGGCATTAAGAAACCCCCGTTTGGTCAACAAGGATGTAAAGGATATTTGCTTTACAGGTAAGGAAGAGGTAAAAGAGGTTTTATAAATTTGAAGGCTAAACTAAATTCATATTATTTACATTAACGTATGTTCCACTGATTACAAAAATGAATTCTAAAAAAATCAAAGATTCACGTACTCCTCCTCCGAAACACATTTTAAAATGACACATGGGTTTCTGTGAAAACTTTGGATGCCCGTCAACACATCTGCTATCCACCGAGACGACACGCTAAACTGCATGCACCCGAGCAAAATACAAATATTTATCTTACGACTCATCCTATCCAATCCTAAGTATATGCAGCTGGCTAACTGTACCACACCTCTACAGAAAAGTAAGTGTATGCAGAACAGCACTTCCTGGGGGGTAACCGAGCAAAGTTACGGAAAAGTTGCAGTTGCATCCATGAGAGGTTTATGCTTTCACTTTCAGCAAACACAGACACACAGCTGATCGAACCTGTCAAACCAATAGTGATGGGATGATGTCACTTTAATCCCTTGACTCACCTGTAGAAAAGAAGAAGCAAAAAAGAGACATTTATTAGTAAAAGGGAGTAAAACGTCAAGAGAAAGTTAAAAGTACATTTTCTGTTGCACTTGAAATGAGAGAAAAAACTGATACACACAATCACAGTAACTTCAATCGAGTAAAAACAAGTCCTCCTTTTTACGTTCGTTTGTATTTTTTTGGCCTTACTTTTACTTTACATGCCCCCTTGGAGACAATCAGCAAACGTCGCAAAATGACTAACAGCGAATATCTAATTTTCTTTTTTGCATTTCCGTCGCACGATAAAAAGTGTACTATGTACACATCTCGTTGCAAAATCACAGCACAACTAGAAAAATGTCGCAACTGAGGGGAAGTTGGAACGAACGGACGGGTAACAGTGTGTCAGAGTGCCACACAATTGCTTATCAAGAGTGGATCGTATCGTCCGGCTTGAGTGCAAACTTATGCCACAACAACATTACCACCGCGATTACCTCCTTATGGAAAATTGAAGTTTCGAGTATCCGAGCTAGCCATTTTTTGTAAACGTTGTATACACCTAACACTGGACGTAAGCGAAAGGAAGTACTTTTTTTCGTCAGCAGTGTTTTTAATCATAGAAACTTGTTTGTAAAGGTGTACCGAATTTTATTTAAAAAAAACAATTATTTCTTGCTGCACTCAAACTGCAAATGATTCCTTTAAGTTTAAGGCAAACAAAATATTGTTGGAAATTATTATTAAATATTTAGAAAACGTGGCCAATGAAATGTATGAACCAATTGGTGTTTGTTCCGATGCCCTGACTTGATTCATGTTTCTGTATTTTGTTTTTTTGGCAGACAACATAAAATGCTAGATATGTTTGCACAAGTGACTAAATTATATCGAACTCTCAATCACAAACACACGTCATTATCCATTAAACTTGGCAAGCAATATTCCGACCAAATGACGCAAGCATCACATTTTTTTTTAAAGAAAGGTCAATAATCATGCTTCAGAAATGAACTTTTTTCACAAAAATAAAACCGAACGACCAAAGCAAACACACCACGCGCAGCACAATATTGATTGATACAAATGAAAGAGAAACACATTTAAACTGTTTCGAGGTTCCTTCCGAGGAACGGCTCAAATTATCGATTTTAAAAGTCAAAATAAAATGTTGTTTCTTCAAATTAGATACAAAAAATAAAACAATCCTTGCACAAAGGTTTGCCAGCAATGTGAACCAGGTCGTCGTTTGGGACATGACAGTTTACTTTCAATACGACCATTGCAAACAAATCGAAACTAAAGGTTCGTTCTGGAGTGGGTGTTCCCCCTCCTTTTTTCGTTCCATGATTGCACGGCATGATTGCAATCACACAAGCACTCGAATCGGTGTGAGCAGGTATAGCGCAAAAACAAGGCTTCCGCTGAGAGCCCCCCAATAATCGATCGATATCTACTGGAGACGGTGAGGCCCCGAGGATGGGTAGCTAGAATGACATTTGTGGAGCGTAGCATAGAAACTGGAACAAACAGCAACAAACAAAGTTGCTCCTTCATTATTGGCTGTACACTTTCGATTGCATTCGATCGGTACAGATTTCACTACTGAAGGAAAAGTATTGTTCCATTGCACACAAACACAATGCTGTGTAGTCTGTCGCATTGTCTTATCTTGCATTGTTAATCATTGCACAGAGCTGCAGATCAGCAAAGTCAGTGTTTACAGAAGGAAAGTTTCTGCCTGTGTTTACTACATCTCAGATTAAAGTTTTCACTTTAATCACAACAGAATTGACCACCCCAATCCATCAGCTAACTGTGTCACGTTGAGTGAGAGCTTAGGGAGTGTAATCAACAAATCAGCCCAACAGTTACGAGAAGGAAAACCGAGTAAATCTTCTTACCGCTCGTGTGAACGAATGATTAGATGGCAAACTATAGTTACTCGACAATAACATCAGTTCAAAGTGGAAGCTTTCATCGAACGTTAGATCAACCGTGATTACACAATTTCAGATTAAAACCAATCAATTCTTACCTCCTGGGTTCGTTAGAGGGAATATAAACAAGCTAGAAGACCTAGAAAATCGAAATTTTCCTAAAACAAAAACAACATCAATGAAAGGATGTCTTAGATAGCTCGATAACAGCGGTCTAAAAGCAGATCTGAGATTGATCTGAGCTCAATCGTATGGAAAAGGAAAACCATGGCAAAATACAATCATTACAGCATGGGTATCATTCTCGTGTACGTACGTCATACAGGTTGATAACCGCCGAGACAGACACTTTCGCCTACGCATCCTCCTACTCTATCATAGGGTAAAATACACTCTATCAGCTTGTCGGAAAGCTTCCACCGAAGCAGCAAATGCATTACAAACGCGAGTCGTTCAAATGAGAACGAAAATAATCACACAGCCTGCATTAGCGACGACTGGGGGGAGAAAACACCCACACACACTCAAAACCATATCGTGAAATTGATAAGCATAATAGAGAAGCCGAAAAAAATACTTGTGAAAAGTGAAAGGTTGGCCCATCATCATCTTGTTGGCTCGATTTCACTCATTATAAATAATGGTAAGATTGTGTGCGTGTTTTTTTTTTGTTTGTTACCTTTGACTTGAATTATAAAAGGAAATATTACCAGTAGACTTGCAAATAAATGCGAACGGAAGTTGGAAAGCTTCAAAGAGATACACATTTCGATAAAAGCTCCTCAACGTACACAATTTCGCCAACATCAAGACACATCACGACAAAAAGGGAGAATGAAGAGAGATAGTGCAAATTAAACAAAAAAAAAACAAACGAGAATTTCATCATTGAACCAAGCCAAACTCAACCTGAACAAGAAAACAAACGTGACCTTGGCCTGCATTGGCCCCTCGAACCTCGCTTCGGGATCGATGCCATCGTTGCTTGTATTTAGCGTCGCGTATAAGTCCCATTAGGCACACTATGGACCCATTTACCATTTCTCCACTCCCCGTACACGTTAATCCGCTATGTTTTCTTGTCTGGTGTTGTTGTTTTCTCGCTTGACCTTCGCCCAAGAAAATGTACCACCAAAATATGAAACACCCTGTGTCAAAACCGGGCCTCTTTTCATCCACACACACACACACACACACACACACGCAGGCCGTCTTCTTCAGATGAAGACCAATAATGTTGCCTCCTCTCCCGAGGGCGATGCAAATTAGCTGACCTTTGCATGCCTTGTCACGAAGGGGTGGGA
>KB703903.1:0-45336 GCA_000349165.1 Anopheles christyi | reverse complement strand
GGGAGTCAGTCTGCGTGGTCCTACACGAAAAGAAGCGCTCATCTGTCCGTCCTTATCTGTTCCGCTCCCTTTTACTCCCCAATTTCTTCTCCTTCCATCTCTTTCACATACACACACACACGCATATCGCGCGCTCTGTCTCTCGCTTCCTTCTAGGGTGGTATTGGGGCGGCTGCCATTCCACAGGAACACCGGCTTCTTTTCCCAAATTCCTGCGATGATGCTGTGTGGTACGTTCTCCGCGACTCTCACCACGCTCCATGTCGGAATGGTATATCTTTTCCTGTTTTCGCACGCTTGTGCCTTCGATGGCTGTCTCTCCCCAGCGTAAGGGAGGCAAAACATAAGACATTAGAGACACACTACTGTGCATTTCCCACGCTGTTCCCGGGTGGGTTTTATATAAATTTTTGTGTTCCCCCGCCTCGCTGTATTCCGTTTTGCTTCTTCTTTTTTTATCCGTCGCTATTGCCCACGACACAGTGGTGTTGCCTTGGACGCACAGGATCATATGCCCAGACTACTTCGGCGCTCTGGAACTCTAGATTGCTCCGACCAGAGGGGCTTTTTGTCTGGACGATTTCGAACATCGTCTCCAGAACGTCGCCAAACGAGCTGTGTTTTTTTGTATGTGTGTGCAGAATTTCGCCTCCGGCTTGCGTATCCGCCCTCTCTCCCTGTATCTCTCTCTCTCTCTCTCTCTTTCTCTCTCTCTCTCTCTCCCCCCCCTGTATATCTTTCTTTTTTTCTTACTGCGCATTTTATTTTCCTCTCTGTACCGTCAGCATAAACGGTCGTTTACTGCCAGCCGCGGCGCGTTCGGCCGTGGGAGGATTGTTTGTACCCTGTGCAATCCTTCGACTTGGTTTCGACGGAGCGATTACCGTCACACGTGTTGGCGTATTTTCCGCGTATTGCGATCTCACCTCGACGACGACGACAACGAGAACCAAGAGACGAAGACAGAAATCAAACGCGACTCGAATCTGCGCCACTGCAACTCGCGATCGCCTCTGGGAGTACCCTTTGCACACATACACATACACAACCATACCCAATGTAGCACAGGTAGGGGTGGTAGGCTAAGTGAGCTGATTGTTTGTCTTCTTGTGGTTGCCGGACGTGGGTCTTCCGGCTCCAAAATTAGGCGTACTGTGGTGCGGTACTGGTTCACTGGCGGTTCCCCTTTTGGTCAGCACATTCCCCACACTCTAGCGCAGTAAAGCCTTTTTTGTAGGGCCGATTTTTTCTTGTCCTTTCGTCGAGCTCGAGCACTCGTTGCGTACATCGCGAAACGAAATTCGATTGCCTGGAACTGTGTTCGACGGTTTTGGGTTGAGCGTTAAATTAAAATGTGCGATCTCACGGTTGCGTGTGGCGTTGCCCTCCGTGACTGTTTCCTTTTTACTGCAGTTCGTTCGTTTGTGATGGAAAGCTCATGATAAAGCGGACAAAATGGTACAGAAGAGAATGTACTCCTGGAAAAGGAGAGCTTTAAAAAAGGAAAAGGTAATGAAATGTAGTAGTAAGAATTGAAATGTTCAGTACAAATACAGTGACGAAAATTTGACCTGAAATTAACTGAAGGATATTGTGCTCTAGAAACATTATTTGGAATATTGTTAAAACGTCTTCAATGGAAATGCATCATAATAGTTGCGGACATGAAGGGTTGTGAAAGTCCTACATTAATTTAGGAAAAATTATCTAAAGCATAACATTAATAAGTATTAATTGCAGCCACAAATTAATTGACTGCAAGCTCCAATCGCGTGTACAATCCCCCACATCTCTGGGTTATTTACACCAACTCTACGCCCCGTTTGGTCGACGCGTTTTGCTAGGCTCCTCTAGGCACTACAACCACACGTCGAACGAACGCCTGTTATAAGCGTTATTTAATAACAGGTTAATTATGCTATAATAGCAACCACTTTGCAGGCCCCAAATTGTGTGGGATCAATGATTATTATGAGGTGAGTAATTTTTAATCATCCCAACTCCGCCTAAACGCTCTAGCTGGGATGTTTTCGATCACAACGCTAATAAGTGACCACCAGTCAACGTACATCGTTCTGCACACGAAATAAGAATATTCACACACAAAAAATGACGGTATTTAATAAGAACTTTCGTCAAACCAAAGCAAAAGGTGAACAGGCAAATAGCTTATGGCTGAAGAAAAATAATGAAATAGATAAATCTTTATGTTCTGAGTGTAACGAACCGATATCTCTAACAAAGCGCAAAACAAATGTGACTGTGAGGATAGTTTACGTTAATGCGAAATGAAACTATCAGCCACCCGCCTCCCGTGTGTTTTTGATTACAAGCCTTGAGCGAGCGCTCACTTCTCACCCAGCGTTTGGGGCAAATAGTAATTTGGGCAGCAAAAATTGGAATCACAAATCGAGAAAGAACAAAAAAATAAATACTGTAGACCACAAATAACACATAAACAGCAAACACACAAACGGGAGACTTATTTTCTTTCGTCATAAATCATCATCTCTCTGAGTCCCGAGGAGGACCCTCTTGGGGGTTGGTCGTGATAGTTTCGTGTGGCCTAGTCCCTTCACCCTCGGTCAACCTGTGCCGTTGAGATGGGTCTCTTCGATGCCTCATTTGCCGCGGCGTTCCATCGACCAATTGTGCAAAGAGCAGTGATCTTTAGTTTATTGCCTAGCTTCTTGAGATTATGCGATCGAGTTTGTTTGGGACGAAATGGCGAGTTTTAGACCGTTCGGGTTGATTGATGAGCGCATAGGAATGGTGTCGATGGGAGCGAAGGGTCTCGTGGCTTCACGAGAGGTAGCCAAAAAAAAAATAAACCGTTTGTGTACACGATCGCGGTACATTATGCACATTCCTCGGTCGGACTTTCGGGACACCTTGTGTGCTGCGTGTGTGTGCGCAATTTTTTTCTCGCACTGGACAAATGGTGGTCCTGCTGAAAAGAAAGAAGCAACAGCAGCAGCAAAAAAAGAGTAAAAACCCTACAATTTGGAATGATGGCCCATTTTTTGTGATAGTGATGGTGGGAACCAATTCGTTTTGTTGTTTAATTATACGCCCAAACTAATCAGGGTGATTTAGGCATAATGAAAGGCTTGAAGGTGGTGGTGCCTCAACTTTTAGAATGGGAAAATGTATCGTGAGAGCTTTTGCAGCTTTTTTTTTGTTCCCGAGAAATATTTCGCATTCAGGACAGGATTTTTGATCATAGATTTTAAAGGTGTTTCACAAGTAGCAGCATGGGTAGAAATGGGTACAGATTGTTTGGTGATTTTGTTAAGGTCTAATGATACGATTTATATAATTGGCTTAATTAAGGCTTCTTCATCTGTTAGGCTTTGAAACAGATTTATTTGTGGGCTTTTATAAGCACAATTGAGTTGAATTAGCATTTGATTGAAATGAGCATTCCAATTATGCATTTTAGCTGCACAACACTATTATTAAAATATTTAACTTACTCAAGCTTCTAGCTGAAACATGATATTCGCGCCTGTCGTGGTGCCGTTTTTTAACTTTCTCGCAAACATTTCGTTTTTATAGTGTCCTGCTCATCGACCGTTGCGAAAACATTATGATGGTTATAAATTGATAAATATTTGTTCGGTATAATTGAAAACAGTTCCATGCTGTTTCTTTGCGACCCTTGCGAGACGAAAAATTTGCGAAGGAGTATTCACCACAAATGGATTGATCATTAGCCGAACAAAACTAATAAGGATTCCAGTGACAACGACAACGGGGATGAATGCAGCCGACCAACCAAGCAACACGCATCTCCCGTCTCCCGCATAATAATATCAATGATCAAAAGTGAATAGAAACAACAGCAAAACATTCAGAAATCACACAGAAACACTTAGCGCATGTCCAACAAAACAACGCTAAAGCAAATAAAACAAGAATGAGAACCATTTTGGGCGCAGCATTCCATTTCGCTCTGCTGGCATTTTATTTTCTCTACTGTGCCCAGTGCCCGTTGTTACCGACACTGTGCGAATCGTTAAAATAAAAATATCAAACTAATTGATACATTAAAATCAAACAAAATGCTCGTAAATAATATTTAGCAATTTTTTTATATACTTTTTTGGTGGTGAATGAAAATCATTCTCAGCGTCCCTGTTGGGTTGGCGAGGAACATTGGAAAAAGACGAATGAAAAGTGAAGAAAAAAACAAAGGCAACGATCGTATCCAACTGGGGGAGAAAACGCCGCGAAATCTTCCACACGACCAATCAGGTTGGATAAGGTTGAATGAATTTGGAGAATGCAATTCGACTTTACTGGTTTGTGGTGGATTAGGTTAAGGAGGGCCATGCGTGATCCAGTAAGTAGCACAAGGTGCACCGTGATTTGGACACTAGAGTAAAGTTCAGATGTAAAAAGCTGTGTTTAAATGCTGTTGAAGTGTTTTACATTCCAAAGCCCCTTTATTTACTAGTGCATTCCAATCTCTAAAATTATTAAACAACAGTAAGGCTAATTTCTTCGTGAATCACCCAGTTTCTCAAAATGCAGAAATCTTCCACACATGATCCCACCTGCGATTGGCATATTCTCCCATGAACCAGGTGCAGCATGCGCGAGCTTCATTCTCCCCGATTCGCCTGCAAAAGTGCAAGCAGCAGGAACTCACCGCAGGATTAGCGCTACGCACCGACATCGAAAACGGCTCCCCTCGTGGATGGACCCCGTCGAGGGCAGCAAACGCGAAAGCATAATTAACCAAACGAAGGTGAATATTTTGATGCTTCTATAAATAGTAATGATCGCATTAACATATAAAGCAATAATTTATGTCACGCAGTTCCGCCAAATGAGCCAAGTCAGCGGCAAGAGAGCCTGGGATTCCCGGGGGCGTGCACGCTGCTGGATTCGATTAGCGTGCAGATTTGATGGTAACAGATGATCGTGTTTGTTTTGCTTTTGGAGAATTTTTCCGGCAGCAATTAAAAGACAAGTTTGTTTGAGACACCACAAACCGATTACCAAAAGGAAGATGTCTCGAGTGGGTGTGTAATGGCTTCCAATTTCAATGCTGGTACTATGTCATTTTTGATCATTTGTATGTAAAGTAATTAAAACGCCTGCGGAAATAAGAGGATATGGGGTTTGGCCGGTTTTTGTGAGTTCTAAAATGACCTTTCCTTAGCAAACAAAAATGAGATAGTGGAGACAATTCTATTCCCCCGGCACTCTTGAATTGGTTCTTAAATTCGACTTACAACTAATCTCGAAATAGTTAAATGACTTCATAGCAATGAGTTATTAATATCCGAATGCTCAAACAAAAACGGCCACCAGTTAGCCGTGTCTTTCGACCATCGACCGCGCTGACTCATTCCTGCCCCGAGCAGGACACAAACCCAAACCCGTGTGCCCCATCCCATTAATAATAACATCGAGTTTTATGCGCTGTCTGACATTCAAATGAATCGTTTGTCGGAATCCGGGCCAAGCTTGACCGTTTGTTTTTCGGAAGGCGCAGGATCGCGGGATCGCCGTCTTAGTTTCTTGAACGCAGCCGCAATAATAATCGCCAAACGAGCAACACCAGCTAGTGGTCGAATCGAGAACGTGCAGAGGGGCGTTGATGACGACCGACGAGTGGTGACCGTTAATTGATAATTAAAGATTTTCTTCTCGTAACCCCTGTTGTACCATGTTCGATTTTAATGTCCCGATCGCGCGATGCTAAACGCCGTACGATTTTGGACTCTCTGAACAATTGTCATGGATGCCAGCAAAGGAATAAAGAAGCGCATGTGACATATTGGCTGTAAAGCTGTTCGAAGCTTCGACGAAACAAAAAAAAACTGTCTCCGGCCTTGTCAGGACCGTCCCCTGTCAAATGGCCGTAAAACATTAAACAACGTTATGGCCGTATAACGTCACTTTGGGTTACAATTTTAAGCCGAGCCGTGTTTCCTTCTCGCGCTTTTGAGGCGTAGTGAATGTTGATTGATATTTATGATTGGGGCAGGATTTACGAGCGTACTGGTGGTGTCCGCCAGCGATGTGTTCATGTGCTTGTGGCCGGTAGATAATGGGTCTTGGTTTTGGAGACCGTGCGAAACCATTCGCCTAATAAACTGCGTTCTTGGTGGGTTGCTTCGTACACAAAATGTGACTCATAAAATGTGTCCTTTCTTCCTGCGGATAATTTTTGATTCGGACATCTTTAGACATGATGCTTGTTGGGCATAAAGGTGGAGATCGAAGCATGGGTTAAATAATAATGCATCTAATCGTCGAATGTGTTGTAGGGCACTTTATAGCTGATTATTTCAAAAGATAATCAAATGGAATTTTGCTGAACGAACTGAATAATATGTTTTGTTGCTAATTATTACAAACAATCCATAACATTATAAGAAACTTATCAAAATTATCTTTTGCAGCTTTATCATATGTGCTTTATATTTTTGTGTTGCAATGCTTAACTAAACGAATCTAAACATAATAGTATATAATATAACATAATTATCAGCAATTCAAATCATCCCTTTCTGCGATTGTTCATGAATGAATTCTTTCCCATTCTCGCTCAGCATTGGGAAGGAAGCATTATTTCTTTCCACCAAACGCATAATCAAAAACAGTTTTCCCACCGAGCTCGAGAACACGTCCGTACGTCCGTGGTTCTTAATGTTGAAGCATGAAATCGTTTAGAACAGTGTGGAAAGAAATCACGAATGAATGAGAACGACAACGTTCGCATACGTGCGGTGTAAGCCTGCGATTGCCTCCGTAACGCAATCCGCCCTCGGTAAGTCACGTCGATGTCAATCATAAGCGGGTGGAAATCGTTCCCAATATTCATTCGTTTATAATGATCGTTACAGCGGACAACGGTTGCTCGAAACAGTTCATTTGTTTCACCCCCTTCGGTGAGCCTCCGAGGATCACACGGAACAGAGTGACCAGTTGAAAATGAGGCAGTTGGTGGATTATTACGCTCGCGAGTTGATGGATTCTACTGGCCCTGCTGGCGTCAAAACGGAATTGACTTCCCAGGATTTCCCACAGGAATAGCGGTAGCCAGATCTCGGTTTATTGCCAACATGAAGGATGGTAGCCTTAAATGCGATGGAAAGCACCATTAAAAGAAGCTCGAATGCGGTGGCTTAATCGATTTTTACTATACTACAGTCGTGAATGGTAGGGGCAAAACATACGAGTACACGGGAGGAAATGATAATAATAATTTCATCATTCGGTACTTAGTGTCACGCAACGGTGTGTCGGATCGTTCAGGAAAATAAAACGTGCGAGTAGCGTTATGGTGGCATTGGAGGAGCTTATTCAATCAGCATGAGAAACTGAGATGGCAAAAGCATTTGATGCAAGTGATGGAGATTTCACTTAAGAGCTGTGTTGGGAAGGAACATCATCAGAAACATGATATGGGCTCTTATTGCGTGAAGCCTTAAAATTGATAACATTAAGCATATAAATCGTGAAGTAATCGTTGATTTTGGTTAAACTTAATGTTAAGGTACTCTAAAAATCAAGGCATATGGTATTTTGTCCTAGGTATGCATTTAAAAAAAAGATTAAACAATTGTAATATGTGCTTTCTTTGCTCAAGTATATAATGGTTCACTATATGCTGCTTGGTTTTTATCATTTCTTTTTGGTTTAGTCATAAAATTGTTTTAAATGGTAATGCTTTAAATCGTTTTTAACTAGTAAATGATACTTCGCATACAACTTGCTCTCCACGACTGTTGGTTTCGGTCGTGGTATTAAAAAACTAGAGCCTTAATGAGGCTTGTTTCAAACGATCGTTACTAAACAGATCTTGATTATTCATCAACATAGATCTATTTCCAACATCCTAATCTTCCGAAAAAGGAAGCTAAAGCATAAAAAAGCAGCTCGCTGTGGGCGAATGTATTCATCGCAGCCTAATCGTGCGGTAGCTTCGGTTTCCGAAACTCGAATAGCAGGATAAACCCCAGTATTCCCCTTGTTGCTAGCGGCGTGCAAAGGGAGTTACTCGCAACTCAACCCCTAACCACGTGCCAGCACCACAACGCATCAGACGGTTCTGAACGGACCAATCGAACTCGGTGGACGATAAAATCCGACCACATTCAACCAACCAGCATCGGGCGCTGAAGTAGGGAAGAGATATAAAGTCGTTTTCCGCGATATTCCTCAGTCACCACGCTTAGGCAGTTTCTGTGGCTACTGTTTCGGTTGTGGGAGAGTTGAAGTCCGTGGGCAAAAGGAAAACCAGAAAGAGGAAGGGAAGTTTATCGTACTCTGGTTCGTTTGATCCCAAGAGAATCACCCCGGCATGGGCCGGTATCGTGATCGTGTGAGAGAAAAACGCACACAACCGCACGCAAGGCGTAATGCGTCGCACGGTAGCGACAGTTTATGCTCGGTGGCCTTTCCCTCTGTAAGATATACGCGAGGTGCAGGAGCGGTTCTGGGCAGAGCGACAGAGATGTAGAGAAGAATCTTCTCCATTGCTCAACACCAGTAAGTATTTACTCTGATACATAATAACGCACAGCACGAAACACACAGTATGTACTACTGAGAAGGGGCGATTACATTATGTATCGGGCCGTTTGTATATCGGACTGTGGCTGTGCATCCCATTGGGCGTAGCCGGCGTAAAGACAGGCAGCTCGCACTTAACCATTTTACGTCTGTTGCTGCTGGATTATTTAGCCGCCGTGAGCGAGACGAGAGAATTATGTGCTCCAGCAGTCACGGCTTCTTGTTCGTGATCTTCACGGGCAGTAAATTCTGTCCACTGAAGAGATTTGGTGAAAAAGGACTACCACCAGATACTGTGTTAGCGAAATCGAGATGATGGCATAAACAATTCGGAGCAATATAGCAGAACAAACACTCATTTCATTGAGGAAATAATTTTCTTCTTCTTTTTTGAAGTAACGACCTATGCGGCCATGCCGGCCTATATAGGGTTACGAGACTTATTTCTACCATGCAGCCGTATAGTCAGCCTTTACTGCGGGGGGACGGTCGGAATGGGATTCGAACAACGTCGGGCCTAGTAAGAGGCCTACGCCGTTACCACTCGACCACTGGGGCCTGGTGTAAATGATTCTTACATACTTGAAATATGCAATTAAAAGTACAATTGTGCAATAATATGTATGTCAATTTATATAATTATTTCACAACCCGCGAAGCCTGTGCCACTTTCAACCTAAATTGTAAATGTTTCACCTTATTCTTTTTTTCCCATTTTTGTTGCATCGTTGCATCCTTCAACCCCTCGTTAAGTCCAAAAGAAAAAAATAATAGCCACGCCCCCTTTTTTCGCGTTCGCCATTTTCACCTTTGCGTTCCATTTCGAGGCTGTTCCTTTACTCAGAGCGTTTGCGTGCACGTTTTTGTAAAATGAATTTAACGAAAGAAATCGAATGGATTAATTGTGTGATCTGCGCGGTAGCGTAAATCTTGAAGATTAAACCTCTCCTTTCCTACAGTTCTCTAGAAGAATCACCTTCCCAGTAGGTAACGTATTTAAAACTGCTCGAAAAGTCGCGCTGCGCAGGGGAGTTGGCTCGTTTTACATACATATTTTATATATAACTACTGTCCTTCTCCTTCACCTCCTCTACCCTTCTGAGACACCTCTCGGATGATGAGTGGAGGTGCCCGAGAATCGGCTCCTGCGTTTGCGTGTTAAATGCGTAGTAATGAAGGGAAGCGGGCGTGAGAAGAGGCGAAGCTGGCAGCATCAATGAAACGGCTACTTGTTTCTAAAAGACTCGTCGAGTGTTTGCTGTCTCGTTCCAGCACGCTCCTCTTCGCATCCTTCCCCTCCTTCTCAACACCTGCTCTACCAGCTATCTATTTCGAGACCATTTATTTCGGTTTCAATCTTCTTCCGTCCTACGCGCGTAGCATCGACGAGAAGCCCCTTTCTCACACCTCACACGCTCACCGACGGCCTTTCGCCTCTTGAAACCGCTTCTTATCTGTGGGCCGTGTTTCCTGCCTCTTTTCAACCTTCTTGTAGGATTTGGGTCTTCTCTTTCACTCGGTGCTTCTTCGCTATAGCCCCTTGAGCTGAGATGCTGCTGGCTGGTGCTGCTGCCAACCTGCTTGCCTGACCGTCTCTCTTTCCGAAACCGACGGTGCTCTATCCCTTTCTGACTCTCGCCAAGCGAAACCCTGCACACTGGCCATGGGCCATGTAAATACCCACAACACGTTGCCGATATACATCAATCGGGATATACACAAAAAGCCAAGGGAGCCCAACACAGCTTGCTCAGCAGTTGATCTCCAACTTCGCTCTTTTCCCCTACAGTTGTTGGTTTCCCGCTCTCTGTCTCTTCCTCTCTCTCTCACGCGCTCGCTACAGTGCGTTTCAAGCATATTTCTCACTTCAGCGTGAAGATCAACAAACCTGGCCTCTGCTGGCTTTATGTACGAAACATCGTTCGCTCCGTTTCACTCGCACTCAGCCCCCGGTGTTTTGTGCTCCGAGTGTGCACGCTTCTCACCCGACTTAACATCGAAGCAGCAGTCAAGCGGGGCTACTATTGCTCAGAAAGTCTTTTGACTTCTGTTACTAGCGCAAGGCGCACACACATTCGCTCGTACCTCGTCCAGCACGTATTAAACAGATATACACGGACACGCACACAGCGTTACGACTCGGGTTTTTGGTAGCAGCACACCATCACCACCACCACCAGTACTACCCGGTTCCATTTCCCTCGTTCTACCGTTCGTCCCCTGCCATCCCACCAAAAAGGCGCGCGCGCGCGCACCCGCTCTCGCTTTACACATTACGGGGCGAACACAGGTCGGGCCGGAGAAGTCAATTCCAGTAACCAATCCCATCCGCTCACGTACGGAAGTTGCAGTAAGCGGCAGCAGCAACGGCAGCACACCAGCAACAGGACGGCAGCAATATACCAGCAGCAGAAGCAGCAGATCCCCGGGACCTATCGATATACCAGCGCCGACACGGGCGCGTTAAACGATCATTCGAACTCGATCGAACGAGAACGCTTCGTCCGAGCTACTCTCCTGAGTCCGAGCCAAGCGAGAGAAATTTAAAAACCGTGTTGTATCAAAAGCGCAAACGCAGATCATATATACACTTAGGAAACGTGCGGTAGTTCAGAGTTCAGTTAGCCGTGTTTGTGATTTTCCACCAGCAAGTAAGCCAGTAGAGTATTTTGTGCTTTGGTGAGAGTGAAACGGTTTTAATTTAGAATATAAAAGTGGAGAAGTTCGCAATCGAAACTCGACTAGCCAGCAAAATTGGTCACGGTTTATTTTCCAAAAAACCCGATGTTGCTTTTCTCACAAACAAGTGAATAGTTTGGTTGCATCCTGATCGTACGGAAAGTGTAACGGAAAAGTGACGCAAAAGCTGTTTCAGGGCTAGATTTGATAGCAGTGCACTTTAATGCACAACTTTACGAGTGGATTTAAGTGTTGCAAGGCAGCTTGATAAAACCAGACAAGGAGTAGCATTCGACTATTGCGACGTATAAAGAATCACGCTAGAGGTAAGTGCAAGAATCACTTAGGTAGCAGTATAGTATTGGTTTATAAATTATATTTCTTTTTTCGCAAGCGTTAGCTGAGTCTTTCTAAAGGCAAGCTTCGTAGCAGAATTGAAGCGCCAACTTGCCGACGGCTTATACCTTCTGTTTAAATTTTAAAGATGTTATTTAACTTGATTTAAGATTGGTAGCAATTCTTGCTCCAGCTTCAAATAATAGCAAAAGCAAAAAACATACTTCCCCCACTAAAGTTTGCTGGATCGATCACATCGACTGGAAACACCCTCCATTCGCTACTGTTTCGGTGGAAACTAATAATCTCCCCCCGTAAGCGCAGGCGCAGGAACGAATCGCGTCACGGCAAATGGCGCTACCGGTTTTACGCAATGGCTACCGAATTGCAGCATGCGCGGGAAAGAGAAAGCACGAGACGGGTGTGCGTGTTTCGCCAGGTGGAAGAGCGAGAAAACCAGTAGCAGTCTCGTTTTCTTGGATGCTGTGGTGGAGTTGTCTTCTTACCAGCGTACGCTTCCCCTTCCCGGAATGATCTTTTTCCCTTTTTCTTAACATCTCAACGTACCTACACACGCGCACACGGGAGGATCGTGCGCTAATGCCATCGCGCGTAATGCCGGTAGCGCGTGCGCGCACCCGCAGCACAGTAGCCAATAAGGGAAAGAGAGAAAGAGCGCAAACCAAACGGAAGCAAAGAATAATGGCGATCATCTGGCGTTTGAATAAGCACGTGATCGTTAGGTTGGGTTTGCTGCCGTAAAAAAAGGTTTTATCTCTGTAGTTTGACATTTTAAGTCGTTACGAGCGTTCGTTATCGTTATGTCAGTTATTCTTAAACTAATAATGAATAGAACGTCAATCGTCACGTAATGAAGTCATTTATCGGCCAACAAAAAGCAATTACAACACGTTCTACTCAAAAGTGGAAGCCGTTCGGTCAACATACTTCCCATCTACACTCGAGATCGCTATCGCTTGGGAGTCTTCGTCATCGGCGGCAACGACGGGAGACAGTTCCCGTAACCCGAAAACCAATGTTTCGCTACATGTTCCCTCAATTAGGCGGACAGTTGTTTGATGGTTGTTTTGCAAAAAGGAGTGGTAGAAAAAAAAAACAAATACGAAAGAACAAGAGAATGGTAGAAAAGCAAATCTTGTTCATCGCCAACGCATCTCGACCAAACCCGACGGGGACTTTTTTCCACTGCCCAAGTACTTTGCGAATCGGTAGTTACCGGTCTCATGGTTGGTACGAGATAAGAAATCGTCGCACGTTTGGTTGGCCTTGCTGACTTCTGGTAAGGTGATGGTGTAGCAGTAGTAGTAATAGTGGTAATGTCTGTGGTGACTGAGATCGGCACAGATCAAACGCCACACCGGTGGTGACACGACCATGGTTTGCCGACGGCCAGCACCAGCGTCCCATTACTTCCGCTTTGATCAACCGATCCGGTCGTCCGGTCGAACCAGTTTGAATCGCATTTTCCCGTTAATGCCGAGGCGCTGGAAGGCACTATGTGGCGGTTCCAATCTAGCGGATGTCGTAAAAATCACCCATCTCGATTGCTTGAAACACTATGCGTGTGTGCGCGAGTGACTTTGGTCATCTCTCATTTGAGCTCCTACTCTCAATCGTGTCGTGAGGCTCCAAAAGTTGAAACTAATTTATTAGTGGCACCCGTAGCCGTGTCCCAAGACTGGCAACCCAAAATTGGTACCGATGATGATGACGATGATGCTCTGACGGTTGAGATTTATTGCGTGCCGTTTACCTCTGCTGTGACGAGTATGTGTTTTTATTTTTGGTCTGAACTAGAAAAACGTGTCGCGTGGGAAGCGATTTTGTGGATAAGGAGACGGCGGAGGGGAGGGGGAGATGTTTATGTTCGGCATAGTTGACACATTTTTAAAGCTAGATTGAACTGCGTTGCGAATGTTTGCTTGATCTGCAGAATTGAGAAATTTCAGAAATTTGAAACGAATAAAGATATTTCCTAAGCTCTTCTCGCTCTCCTTAGAGCTAAACCTATTGCAGTAAATTGTTGAGTCACCTGATTCATTTATCATGTTCTTGGGTTCTGCTCAATTATAGAAGAGAAATTTTCCTCACTCTACGTCTGTACCTTTAAATTGCCAAGTGTATCTGAAAAATGTAATACCAATCTCCGCTCGGAGATCGAACCGACTGGAAGCTTTGCCAGGCATTCCATTTGTGGTTATGGACTTTCTCAAGCATTTTCTTTGTTTGGAGTGTTGACGTTTTGGGTTTGATCTCCAAATCCACTCGCTCGAGCAAGATCGGCTTGACCGAAAACTGATCGCACTTGTAGGCGCTGAAGTGATTCTGAAGAAAGGGCGGCGTTGATTGTCCTTTCTTGTCATACGAATGCACACAGAAACATACACACAGAAGAATGAGGGAAACCATAAAGGATGCAAGCAGGGACAAAAGGATGCACGATCGGGATTTAAATGCATCTCCCAATAACAAGAGGAATCTGCAGTATCATCACAAAGTGGGTAAAGTCATTTTTCATATCCTTTTCTCTGCATAGAAAAAAGGAGAGTCTTTTGAAGCATTTCTTCAATCTCACTGCTCCTGAATTGAGCCTTTGAATCATCGGAGCCTGAACAATAATCGGTTGCGTATGCGTGTACTTATGAATGAAGCGGTTCGAGCTCTAAATTCAATCAATCATCCATTCGTTCCATTCATTGGCCCCTGGGTGTAAATTAAAGTCGATGGTAATGTTTAGAGTATGAAATCGGATGAAATTTCAATATCCTTTTTCTAATGTTTAGGTATGATAAATCAAACAATCGATAGCAAATCATTCAGCAGCTTTGCACTCAACCTTGTAGCTAACGGCGCACTACATGGAAACAGGGCGTTTGTACGACAATTAGACACTTTCGACCTTTCCCGTAGTCTGTAAATGAGCTAGAGAAAAATTGCCACACAGGTGAGATGCTTCAGATTCGGTGAGGGAGGAAAAGGGGAAGTAAAACCGGCCTCGTTTTCCGCTCATTAATCACGATGTCCCTTGTAGTCGTCGACCCGAGCGACCCGAGTTATATGTGTGTGCAAGATCGTTTCTCGAAAGCAGACCACCCGATGCGGTTCGTCGGGTTCGTACCATCCTTATTTGCACATCACACGACTCCACTACCCGTCGGTGCAAGCGCTACGCTTAAAAATTAACAGCAGCTTTTCATGTCCAACAGTGTTTGCAACTCTGCACTTCCCATTTTCGAACACCGTGCCGGCAACGGTTTGGAATCTGCAGAATGTTGCACTCCCGGCGCATACGGTGATGGAACCTCGTAACTGCAGCAGCAACAGGCGCAACCGTAAAATGTATGTGCATACCTTACAAGACGAATGCATTTTATTATGACGATGACGGTGCATACGGTGGGAAGATGTGTTTCGAGCACACGCTCGTTCATTTGCCACCCTTTTGGCGTGGTTGTCCTCCTCACCCTAGTGTCTGGAGGCTGAAAGTCTTAAGCCACTGTACGCCAGGAATGGATGTGTCGTAGGCGATAGCGTTTCCTTCTTGTTTATATGTCCTTTTTGCGATGCTACTCAGACGACAGAGATGGTGTGTGAAGTGGGTGATTCCGTAATGCAACTCTCTTCCTTGTTATCGCACTCGTTTGCAATAAGTTAATGCCTAAGGTCGCGCTTGATCTTGTGTTGGCAAAGCAGTTGGTACACTATTCATGGACATTTCATCCGGTCTGTGTGAGGTACTCTGGCGGGAAAATGGGTATATTTTGGAAGAGACAATGTTGAAATTGTTTTCAATTTAGTTGTTTTGTAGTTTTGAGAATTCGCCCTTCAATACAATTCACTTTTGTGCAATACAATTCATGTTGAGCATTGTTTTTTCCATTAGAAAACAACAAATAGACATATTGAGATGCTTTTGGAAACTATAAAAGGCCAGCTAGCTCATGCAATACCAATAAAAACGAAGGGAGCGACCAGGGTGCAGGACTCTTGTTTGTGTATTTTGACCCAAAAAACCACATGATCAGCAATCTCTAGATATCCTGTGTGTTTTTTGTGTATATGTGTGTATCTGTGTGATGAAGCAAAAGGCAAACAACTTCGCGCGCCAGGAGATCCGAAGCTTACTGAAGCCTGAGACCCTAGATTGACCCATCGTGTACAAAACCGAAACAATGGTCCAAAGACCCTGCGCAATAGTCCCTGAAACCCAGCCTCGAGATTGTTCTGGGTGGTCTTTGCAAGCAAACAAAAAATCGAAGAAGGCACACAGGCGTTCAGTTTTGCATCGCAGGAGGATTATTACCACTCATGTCAAACATCTGCCCAACAGCCGCTACGCGCAATGACTCATGGTGGCGGTAGTAGTGGGAAGATAGATGAAATAATGCAATCAAGACACTGTAACAAGCCTCACCAAGAGAGGTGAGAAGATGACCGCTGAGGTAAAAACGGAATCCGCAGCCAATTCATATAAACCGAAACGAACACAAATGCTACCAATTCCCGTGAGGGACTTAATGGTTTGGGGCCAGTGCGCGACAAGCTAATGGGTTGGCTATTAAGCCGCGACCGTTGGCAAATTACTTCCCCTGGTGGTTTCGGTTTCCCGGTGCCCTGCTTTTACCCGTTGACCTCCGGTACACGCATATACAAATGAGTATGTACAGAGCACGTACAGTGAATCATAGCACTGATTGAACTACTCGCCACCGTGTCCGAGACCTTTCGGGCGGGTGCGCATGTTTAGTATGGTTTGAAAAATGACACAGGTTGGAACAGCCATTGGGTGTAAAAAAGCCTTCCAGGTTGCGCACCCTTACGTCATGGAAGGTCAGCTAGATGCCTAGTCGTTTTTGTCGTCGTCGTCGTCGTCGTCGATGTGTTTGAGCTTGACGAGTTTCTTTGTCCGTCTCATCGCTCACTATGAATCACGGGTATGTTAAGTAAGCGTCAGCAGTATACGTCAGCAAATCTTTAGCGGTAAAGCCGCGTTGGTTTTGGCACAATCATCTAAACGTTTGGATCGTTATTTTCGGTTTATTTGGCTTTGGTGGTTATGAAAAATTTAACACAAAAGGTGATTTGAGGCAATTTTAACCGCGCGGTTAATTATAAGAAAATACCAATTTTATCTTTAGCTGAAGAAACGAATTTACAGATACAATTACATCAGTATGTGGGTTTGCTTTGACGAAAGATCATTCTAGTGATGTGTCATTCAACGCTTGACAAATAATATTCTGCCCATTTGTTACAATTAAAATTGTTTTATTGTGTCACATACCCCATCTGGACATTACTGTTTCTCAACACAAAAATTAGTCGTTGGATGGTTACAGCCCAATCACGAATAGGCAGCACTGGTAGCTCTCATTAACAAACTGCATAACATGCCGCATGACATTTAGTAAGGTTCGCCATTAATGCCACCGGGCATCCGCTGAGCGGAAATCTGACATAAATTATAAGCAACTTGATTTCCCACCCACGGCTTCTTCGCAATAAATTTCAATTATTGCTTCAGCCGAAACCTCTACTCTCGTTACCCTTTGATCACCGAGCAGTAGTAGTTTATGAGCGCTGGCAAAACGTATCGACGTCCATGGGGTTTTTAGGCTACCGATTTTCGGCGCAATTGGAGTATCACGCGTCTCCATTCCGGTAGCTAACAAACCAGCATCATTTTGACAAGGGAAGTGTACAGCATACCAGCGCTGCATGATGCAAGGCAGTGGGGTTTCCAGCTCCATGAGTTGAATGATTTTTTTGCCTGCTGTTGTGGAATTTTTGACAAGCAACCCACTGTGAGAGAAGGTTTATTTATCTGTTTCACGATGAATCAATTAGTGGTACGAAAGCTCAATGCATTCTGATGGTATTTGTAAGGAAACATATAATTTCGAAAACCATTATAAACCGTTTCCACTCTAAAGCTCAAGCAGGATGCAATACAAAACTACTTTAGAAGCAATTTCGGATAATGGCTGATGTAAAGCTTCCGACAGCTTCTATTGACCCTTTTTTAACAAGGGATGTGACACTCCCCTTAAGGCGTTGCGCGGAGGTGGACATCTCCTTGGCAATCGCCGATCGCATCCATCAAAACCCACGGATATGGCAGGTAGTTATTGTTGGCCCGGCGTAAAAAAACCGGTGGCTAGACAAAAACGAGTTTCCGGCCTCAAGACAGGTCATCAACACACAACATTTACGCGAGTGCGCTATTTTACGTGGCTTGCCGGGCACATAGATCGAACGTTTACGATCACTAATTTGATGCTGCCTTTGCCAAACGTGGTTTTTACGCGTTGGCTGCACCATCGTAACAAGATGGTAGCAAAAGTCGAGGATGGATCATAAACGGCGTCAAATTCGATTAAAACGCGAATGGTGACGATAGGAATGTCCCATTATTTCAGCGTTTCGATAGTCAACGAATCAAAAGCAAAGAGCGCTGAGAGCTTCCGTCTGTGGTCGGTTGGGTATCGCGAGGCGAATAATTGCCACGATGGAGCAGGAGGTTACGCTAAATGGGTGCTTATCAATGACGAAGATCATGGGTGAGGGCAAATTCGAGAAGCCAGTGTTAAAGGAAGTTTAAGTGTCTTTTATTCGATCTATCTATCACACACAAAAAAATAACGAAAACATACTAGCAGATAGCCCACAGCGGGACAAATATAGGATGGCAAGCAACAAAACTGCATAAGTGTCCATTTCATGTCAGTTTAAGCGCTGTGAAGTAGCATTTATCGCATTTTCTTGCGCCTCTAGTCGAGAGTGTTTTATTGCTACGAAAGACACGGATCGCTGTGAAGGTTACGCGGGCATGCAGACGGGTTTTGGAATGATGAGCTCCTGGAGGTCATCCAGTGTAACAATGACATAGCTAAAGCGAATGTTGAGAGGGAGAATTTTATGTCGCTCATTAAATGAGGCAGAGCGTCACGATCCCGAGGCTTCGAGGTGTGTGTTGAAGCAGGATGGAGGTTGGTCCTTGGTAAAAGTAAAACGCTCTAGATCACAGTATGCTGAGATAATTCCGAAGAGGAAATAGAATTCACATTCATTGGTCATAAATTGAGTAGACTATGGGATTAGAGCCGTTGGTTCTCCAACGAATAAACTTTCAAGTCAATACGTATCAGAACACAGGGATTGTATAAAGGTTGCAATCAAAAATGAGGTTGTTGACGAGGCAGTTCATATTTCATCCAGCAGTTGACTGTAGGCGTTGGCAATCTATCCTAGCCACCTTATGTAAACTATGTTCACTGAGTGCTCCCCTTAATGCTGCTACAGTGGTCGTTCGTGCGATGATCGTTTACCCAAGCACCACCGGCAGCACAAAATGCCAAAGCAACCGAATATCACACAAATATTTACGGAACCGCTTGCCACATTCTGGGTGGTGGTAATTTTGCAGCAATTTAGATAAAACTGTACCAATTTGCAGGCTCAGCCTCTGTCGCGTTAACGGCCATCAACTTTTTTTATGCTCACCAGTAGTTTATCTTATTTTAACGCTTTATTTCTGTTCTCGTCTTTCTCATCTCCGCGCACTGCAGGCATTAATCATCGAGTCCCGGCAGATATTGTGGCAGTGAGTGAAAGATTTGGTACAGTTCTACACCTGTCCCGGCACGTAGCGTTAGGAGTAGCGATCCCATCGGGGCTTCCAGGCAGCACGTCAGCAGAGCAGCTTACCAGAGGAACCGAAGGAACCGGAGCAACGAGCACCGGTAAAGCATTTGATCTTACATTTGACGCGCCAGCAACACACCACCACCATGTTTGCGGTAATGCGTATTGACAACGACGACCGTAGGGCCGACTTCCGTCGCAAGATGCGACCAAAGTGCGAATTCGTCTGCAAGTACTGCCAGCGGCGCTTCACCAAACCGTACAACCTGATGATCCACGAGCGCACGCACAAAAGCCCGGAGGTGACGTTCTCCTGCGAGGTTTGCGGCAAATACTTCAAGCGGCAGGATAATCTTCGCTCGCACAGGTAAGTGTCGCTGGGTGTGTTAGTTATTGGGGAATCTTTCAGCACATTTGGTTAATATGCATGACGGAATCTCTTCCAAAGTGTATCGCATATCGATCAAACAAACGATCTTCCATCGGTACGTTTGTCGATACTGCTCATTACCAATTTTTACACGCGGGACGGTACCCATGAGGCTAGAAAGATTGCCTGAGCACGGAATAGAGCTGTTAGCGTTTCTGTTTGCTTCTCAATACTTTTGCCGCTTCTCTCGCTGGTGTAGTTTGGATTCACATGCCCGCCCATGTTGAGCTAAACCTCGAGCCCGACCGTTTTGTTGCCATTGTTGTGCGTGTCAATATTGACATTGTTGTACGGATTATTTGGAAAACATACACAGCCTCTCGATATGGTCGTTTTTGTTGTTGCCGTTGTTGTGTTATTGTTGATGTTGCTGTGAAGCCGCAAATTATCGCCGGGTCGATAGCGCGTGGATGATAAAGACACATCCTATGGTCCGGAGCGATGTGCAGAACGTTGAAACGCCTTGGCGGATTCGTTATCGATGTACGACGAGCCGTTTGCAGTTGTGTTGTATGATGGGATTTTCGTCTACCCTGCTGTAACGACACCAGTCAGTCAGTCAGTCAGTCTCTTCCGGTCCTTATTTGGGACGAAAATGGCGGCAAACTTCAAACAAAACACGAAGGGGAGAGGTTATCTACGAGTGGTGGTCGCTTATCAGTGCCCATGCTTTATGACCATTACGTGTCGGTGTGTCGGCACTTGTCGGTGCGTTTGTTTGAGGTTAATATTTGAACAGAATGTGTTAGACGCATCACTTGCAGCTGAGATGATGGAAGAAAGTAATGGAATGGTTTGGTTATGACGATTAAGCAATCGGACGGTTTAATAACCTTGTAGAGGGATTGTTCGAAACCGCTCATTGAGGACTGTATTTAGACCGATGGTTCGTTCAGTTCATTCATTCATTGATCACCAAGTGAATGAAACGAAATAGAACACGTTTAACTTAGGAACTATAATAATTCACCTTACCTGATAGAAAGCGGGTCGTGGTCAAATAGACAGAGAGGGTTGTGGCAAACGAAATAGAGTAATAAAACGCACCGTTGATAAGTTACGACCAAACATATCATATGTCAGCTTCGTCTTCCATGAACCGTGCACAAGGTTTGTCCCCATAGCAAACTGATTTACATAAGACAATTCTATTTCGCAGTTCCGTTGCTGCGTTGGACTATCCCGTATTCCAATGTAGTGTTTTGTTCCAAAGGTTTATTGTGCTGAAATAAAGTTTTCTCCTTGTGCGGTTGTTAGATTAAATATGTTTAGCCAAATTTAGACAGTTATCTTATTCTGAGACATACTTCAACACACCCAGCGCTTGCTATACTGCCCAGATTTTGTAGAGGGAATGGTGACGGTACCGCGTGACACGAAGATGACACGAAGATGGATCTTTTCTCACGCTTCTTGATGGCTTGTAACACGCTTGATCAAAGCGGCTTGGGACTGTCAGTTGTTTTTCCATGTTTTGTGTCGTGTCTATAGAGGCGTCGCATGATGTTGAAACATGATCGGTCATCGCTTGTGGTAGATAACATGATTGTTGTACCTTCTCAGTTCTTGTTTGGACATTGAGAATTCCTTTGTTTCTCTTGTTCAAAACGAAATGATCATTTTTAGTGAAAGTAAACTACGTTAAATAAATAGTTAATGTATCTTGATATGTAATTATTAATAGGGTTTTCCTTTTCTTTTTTCTCATTTTTTTATTCCTTCTCTTCACACAGATGCAGTCAATGTATTTGGCGGTAAGCACTTTTTGAAAAACAAACAAAAACCCACTTCCCGATCTACAATCATTTATTTGCAAAACACACATCTATTACACGACAATTACACATAAAAAAACAACAAAAATCACTCAAAGTAAAACCCCAACCAATCAACCAACATACAATTTCTAAACAACAAATGGGTGATGGAGAAACTTATAAATACGGTATAAATAGAGCAACAAAACAACAAATAGAAAAAATACACACACAAAGCGTGATGGCGGATAGCAAACAACCAAACCTTAATAAAGCAAGTAGTGAACATTGAGAGTAACCAAACGGGGTAAACAAACGCATTGTGTGTAATGTGTAGTGTCGGTAGCTGAAGCCGCTTGTCTGCGAGACAATACAAGCCAAAACAGCAAAAACAAACCGCACCAAGAGAAAACTACTACTACTTACTGACTGAATCTCCCAGCATTCGGCGAGCGAAAAGCGAGATCAACTCGGACTAGCCAGTGCTCGCAAGCGTGTGTGTGTGCGCAGCTCGAGTGGATCATATAGCCTTCCGTCTCAAAAATAAAATGCAATATTCTTCGCACCGCTCTCAAAAAACAGGGAATCCGAGCGTTGCCAGGAAGATCGTTCCATTCAGTCGAAGGCTATAGTCAAATGAAATGTGGTAAAATTGAAAAGCGTGGCATATGTTGACGGAAACACTAAGCGTACAAAAAGGATCTGCAAATCGCACTGGCGACTAATCGAATTGCGTAAGGAACGCCTTAGAAGGGAAACAGAACTATCAACACGCGATCAAGCGTGAACCACAAGCACAAAGCGGACAAAAACGATAGAAGTAAAATATTATAGAATATGTCAGAATGAAGACAGAGCAGTCACGATCACAGTCGTTTAAACGTAAGCATAACTGTTCTGCGATAATTGTCTGTTTATTGTTTAAGAAATCAATCCCTTTCATAAGCCATCACATTGTTTCGCACATTTGTTCGATTGCATTACTTTCATTGTAATGTCTATGTCCAATGTTTCGACATTTCTCGCAGTTATGTTTATTTGTTGTTGTTTGACCTTCAAAATTTACGATTCGTTCCTTACCCGCCGTGATGTTGCGATAGTATTTTTCCCCTACCCTTCTATGCCACCCTTTCGCCAACTTTGCGCTAAGCGACGCTTTTCATAAATATCGGTACGGAATTCCATCGCTAGCAGATGCCCCTGCAATGGACGGGACGGGGTTTGCGAGAGCGATGTAAATCATCAAACGACTCAAACATTATGTTTTGGCCAAAAAGAGACACAAACACTCACATACACACATTCACATTAAGAGGACACGTATTGATATTCAGTCATCAGGAATGCACTCAGACCGTCGAATTGTTTCGGTTGACCCATTCTCAACGGCCAATCAAAACAATCACGATCGGTTTCGGTGGATGATGTTTTGGAAAAGTAAAATGCGTTTTAAAATTCTATACCTCGAATGACGATCCACTATCCGTTCATCGTAATTAACAAGCGAGTACCTAATGCACACTGGGGAACACCAGCACTAGACGTTTCGGTCTCAAAATTGTTTTTACTATTAGTTTGCTAAGATTTATTTTTGTGATATAGTTTGGTATCATCGACGTGCTCGGGCTGGTGTTCCTTATGCATTATTGACAAAGTGTCGTTACCCTAACCATCCACAAATGACGCACAAACTCTCAATAAAACCTCTAAATTACACACCCGTACACACCCACTGCACGTATACAAGAACAAATTAAATTTTTTTTACTGAAAATAACAATTACCATTCACTGTAGCTTTCGATGCAGAATTACCGATCTAACTCTACCGGGCACTCACTAGCACAATAGTATTCATTTTCCGCATTTGTAAGTCGCACAAATCCTGCTCTTTGCCTTCTTTTCTCCTTTCCTTCCATCTTTTTTTGGTGAATCTTTCAACGTCTAGGTTAATTTTTTCCACTTCCTACTCTCCGCTTAAATGTTGCACCAAAATTATGTAGATTACTTGATAATACAATAATGTATTACACTGCTGAATTGGGTCTGTTCGGTACTTTTGTTTTTGTTTTCTTGTTCTCTTCTGATTGTGAGAGTGACTTTTGGTATTTAGTTGGTTTTCTTTTCTTTTCCATCTATCATAATTTGTTTTGATTCTGATTGACCTTCTGCAAAAAATCCAACCACACAAAAAGCTCAACAGCAAACAAATCACCATTATCTGTTTTTCGTATTTTTTCTTTTTCTTTCTCTTTTTTCCTCAACCACAACCACGGACAGATCCATCCATATGGATAGGACAATGAACGGTAACAACAATCGAGCATACTGAGTTCTAGTTTCGGCGGATTGCTTTACCTTGCTTATCTTGTTTTTTTTTTAATCTTTACAACACATAAAGATGCATTAAGATTTTGCCTCCTCCCCCACTGACGATTTCAGAAGAAAACGTTTTCAGAAGATGAAACACAGAAGATAAAGAGCTACATGTAATACTTTATTTTTATCGTATAATTATATTATTATTATATTATTACTATTATGAAAAGCATATATAGAACGAAGAATGCATGTGAAGGATGCAATCGCTACAGAAGATGATGATAGGTTTTCTCTTGACAAGGGGAAACATGATTCAGATTCCGGTAAGCAGTGGCCACAGTGGAAGATGATGTCCTCGCAACAGGACAGGCAGTTAGGTTGAAATAAGTTATTTAAAAAGAGAACACGGTTGGCTGAAGCAAAAGCTGATTGCATCGAGAACGGTTTTTATGTGTTTGTACAATATTCCTTCTAAATAAGATTTTAACCCTCAGAAACAGTGGGAGTATAAATGTAACTTTTTTTTCGACGCTCTCAAAGCGACAATCCGATGAATGTGAACGATCCGGAGTCGTGTCGTTAACATCTGTACATATCTGACACAATGTAACACAAAATTAAAATTACAACTACAAAAAGGCATAATATAAGCGCAAAATCAAAATCAGTTTACTATAAGAGCTAACGAGTGTCAAAAGCGCAACAATTTCTGATTGACTCTATTTAAAATGCATTACTAATTTATGCTTGAACAAAACAATTAATGCGTTGCGAAAATCGAGGTAAACAGTGATCGAGAACTTTTAAAAAGGAATAGGGGAAATTAATTCATGTAGTAAAAGTAACAAGATTAAATACGAAATGGTTAAGAATTACTCTTTTTTGTATTAATGTACTACACTATCCCAGTAATGAATGTTGCTGTGTAAGCAATATAGTAGGAAAGTTAACGTAGAATTAGCATAACACTGAACTCCACTGCGCTTTCCATGCTTTACAATGCCATGATTTATCTCCCGTTTTACACATGTTGCTAAAACCTACATGGATAATGTTTGTTCAATTCTTACACACACCCACATCCCACTAAAAAGAAGCATCATTTGCTCTAACGTTGTCCAATAAAGTTGCTAAACATGTTTCTCCCTTCCGGAGCATGCCAATTCGTATTTGTGCTGTGTGTTTGTTTGTGGAAAGGATGATTAGATGAATACGCCCGATGAGCTCCATCATCCATTGATTGATGTGAGAAAATCATCGACACAGTTTATCTCTACCATCCATAATCACCGATAAAAAGGTAAAATTAAATTTGCATCACAATACCTGCCGACATTAGCGAGTCGTTAGCGCGGTGAAGAAAGGATCCTGTCATCAGGTTTTATTAACTGTTTTCGTCGTTCTTTGTCGTGACTATCGCCGGAATTGTCGCCGGATAGAAAGAACGATAGAAAAGTGAGTGAGACACAGACAGCGGTCAGAGAGGAAATGTAAGAGGTATGCGCAAATGTTGAATCATAATTCATAACTCGATGAAATATATTCTCATTTATTAATAGCATTGGAGGTTTGTGCGTTGATCGTGCCGTGTAAATCACTTACATTAGCAATCGATGTGTGGCCAAGGGTGGCCGTTGCGCTGGCTTATCACACAGGGTTAGATATAAGTGCGCATGCTACATCAAACGCTTCTTTCCCATTTCGGATTTTCATAAAAGAGTGACTACTAGCTGAAGAGTGACGGATTTTCTATTAATTATTTTCATGAAACTAATACGTTAAACTGCGCTTAGAATAGATTCTAGTCTGCTGTAATTATGTTAGTAGCAAAGTCAGCACAGGACAAATGAGCAATCAGTAGCGATCAATAAACTGGTGAAACAAACGAAACCTTATTCCCATTTCTCTGTTCATCCTGCCTACAGAACAGTGCTTCTTGTATTCTTGTTGCATATCTACTCCCAAAAAGTGCCAAATTTGAGTACCGTGCGTACTGTTGTATCTTTGATATAAGCTCAACAACGATTTTAGTAATGCTTTATTCATTTGTGTGACATCACATCATTTCACTTAGAAACAGAGCTAGATGTATTTCAATATTTGGCACAATATAAACACTATTCATTCAACCCTTCAGCAACAAGTTTGTGCGTGCAAGTTTGCGTGAAACAATATTTCGGCAACTGCGGTGTGCTCCGTGGAAGAAGGGGTGGATTAATCATACGTTTAATTGCAAAAATTGAATAATTTTTAGAAACAGTAAAAAATGGCAAAAATGCCATGAAAATGAAAATTTAAAATATTGTTGTTATTCTCTCTTAATTTATTTTATGATGACATATCTATTTGAACCATGAAGGTAAGTATTTGTACGGGATAAGATGACATCGGGTAGAGTATTGAAAGTCTTAACGCAGTTTGAAACTCTTCATATAGTTCTTGCTTTTCCATCGAATGAAACAGTATTTGGTTAAACATTTGTTTTCTACATGAACTCAAAAAAAAATCGCAAGGAATATAACGTCCAACAAACTCCATTCAAAGTATATATAGCCCGCTTGCACAAACGATGAAAAGCAATTTACAAACGAAAATCGCGTCACAGCGGGATCTCTTTGCGCAAATCTCAATAATCATAACATAAATATTTTCCCGTTTATGCGTTGTCCGATTCGCTTCTTTAAGTCGCTCTTTCCCTCTTTCTCTTTCCTCCCCCCCATCTCTCTCTCTCTCCTCACCCTTATTTTTTAACTCCTCTACACTACCATTTACCGGTTAATGTCCACTGGACAAGCAAGAAGCTCCGCATCCTTTGTCAAGTAAAGAATTTCACAGCAGAGTAGCTGGAAGTCAATTTAAATTAGATTCCATCGGAACTATATTTCATCGCATGAGCATCGCACCGGATGTTGGCTCGAAATTGGGATGCCGTACTCTGGCTTAGAATGCAGATTTCAATGAATGAACCCACAAGATAAAAGGTATTTTAAAACGAATTCATGGAACCTGTAATACATCCTCGGGAGAATAGCGAGCGCTCAGCAACAATCAGCGGTTCATAATTTTATGAATGAAAAATATTCTGATTCATTAGTTCAGAAAGGTTCTGTAGTTAGGGGTAAGAGATGCAAATTGGAAATTTCTCCAGTGTGAAAAAAGATACCATTTCCAAACACGCTTCTCGGTGTATATATTTCGAAAGGATTTTCGTTTTCAAGAACAGTTTTACAGCTTTCAAGTGCCATAAAATATACAAGCAACTGCCGAATTCATGCAGCGGTAAAGCTGCCCAGGCGAGTCAAAACATAATAAATTATGTTGTGTTGCGTTTGTGAGTGTTTGAAGAGGGATGGTTCATTGCGATACCTGCAGCCCACCTGCTGACCGGGAACGAACGTCTTGCTTTTGTCGAAATCGCCATCGTTTTATATACTGTAGCGAATGCATTCCACACCAACCAAATTGAATAGAATTTTAGCGTGATATCACAGTTAAAGAGAGAAAGAGATGAATATAGAGACAGTAAAATTCTACACCGTAACGACTCCATCGAGTGATAAGGTTTCGTTTGTGTGTGATTGTTTTGCTTTGTCAAAGAAAACCCCATGAATTGCAGTTTGATGAGATTGCTACCGTATTTGAGGTTTGAAAAAACAACAACACTGATACCTGCTGGGTTTGTTTTATGGAACTTCAATTCGATGTGCACAGTTTGATCAAACAGCACGAAACTCAATGGAGCTCACTAGTATTGTTAGTTGCATGTGTGCTTTTTAGGATAAAAGTTATTTTTTGGCAAAGCGTTCGAAATCATCTAATGCACATTTTTTTCGTTTGGTACAAGTCGACGGAGTAATATTTGGCAATTGTTCATAATTTATTGCAAGCGATGAAATGCACGCGTGTATGCAGCATGCCAAATGAGAAAAGGAAGTTATCATGTTCGCTGTAGCGCAAACAAAATCTTATCGAAAACCGAATATCTGGGTCATTCATTATACACATGAACAGATTTATAGATTCCTTTAAAAGATTCACTTTCTGATATTTATGACCAACAGAATGATGGAAAGTCTCACCTTATGGACAGAAACAAGTGATCAAATGTACTGCTTAAAAGAGACCGTTACTTAGTCACATCCCTAAGCTGGTTTGAAACATAAAAATCCCACACTATATCCTTCCACACTAAAAGTGACTGAGCAGCTGAGAATGACTCATGGGAAAACAGAGAAACAAGATAAACCCCGTCATCAACCAGACTCATCCTCACAGTTTTCTGCAAAAAGGCTCTCGCACTTTGGCCCCGGCCGGGTGTTGATCCGACAACTCATCGAGCTGGAATTCAGCTGACCAATCGTATCGAGTATGCCACTCATCATTGTGAGTTGCATCTTGCACGACTGTGTGCTGTGAGGTAAGCCGATGTGGCAAGTCGATCGGCCCAGAGTAGCATAAGTTGATGCTTCGATGCCCGTATCAAGCATCGCATTTTCGACAACACCATGATCGAATCGATTGATCCGCCGAATTCTGGTCCGCCGGAAAATGGTGATGCTGTCACGGGGCAACGGAACTGTCAGCTGTCGGCAGACCGAGCCGTGAAGTCTATTGAATTCCGTGTGCCGGGTGCTTCGAGTGATCAAGTACCAGTGCATTGTAACTGATGCGACGTCGAACGACGCCCAGTCAGAAGCGAGTGAAGGGAGGGTAAAAGTTGAAGAAGGCAGCTAACACTGAGCATGGCTTGTTGAGTATCGCTTACAGGCCTCGTTCCGTGCTACACTACAAAGTGGAAGTGTGAAAAAATAACACACCAACGAAGCGTCCGAACGCTGGTCTCTCGAATAGTTGGAGTGCGCTCGCGCGCCCGTCGCTTTCGGTAAGCCGTTGTCTGGGCCGATGATAATATTCCAGCATAAGTGGCCCCCACTGTCAAGGATCGGGGTGAAACGATACAGGTAACCGATACCCCTATTGCCCTGATCGTGTGCGCCACACAGCTCGATCAAACGACCGTCCGCGGAAAAGTACGCCGTACTATCGGGTTCGCTTCTCATTTGCCCGTTGAGATCTTTCAATTTTGATGTCGCCACTCATCGCCGCCCGTTACCTCTTTACCTAGTGCAATCTTTACCATGCCCCGTGGTCAATGTGTTAATATTTCTATTATTAAAAATGACACACGATGACCAATCGGACGATCAAACGACGATCAAACAGCGTCATCATCAAGCATCGTGCGCACCTCATCATTGTTGTTAAACTAACTTGTTGTTGTTGTGCTTGTTTGTGGTTGTTGTTAGGTGATCGATCGATCAGCTTCAACGCGCTTGATCGCCTTTCAGCCGGTCTTTTCATCTTCCACCGACACCCGCGTTGGGTTTGGGATGGTTACGATGTTTAGCTGAAATAATAATAAGAAAAAATAATCAGAAGAATGCTTAGGGTGCCGGGAAGGGTAAGAGTGGTACGGCGGTAAAACGACCTCGTTGAGTGACTTTTCTCACGCGTCGTGTGCCACTCACTTGGTATGTGTGTGAGTGTAAAATCATCGATTCTCACAAAGGCAACTCGCCAGTAAAACACGATAGAAGACTTAGCTTTGTGGGACAAGGCTTTGGGAGCTTTCTTGAGTCATCGCAAAAACAAGAAGGCATCATCCTCTGAGGACTCTTCAGTCGTCTGATCTTAATCAGCAATAACAGTTTCCCAGAGTCGGGGCATCTATGTTGAACAAGACATCAGGATTGACGATTGTTTCATCTGGTATTACTCACCGGCATATACAAAACCTCGAGGAACCATATTTGTCTCCGTTTACAGTTGCTTCCAAATAATCGTCCGTTATGTTAATCTACCGCGCGTTGCGTGATGGTTGGTGTCAAGGAATTAGCTAAAAATCTGCTACCCTGCATTTCAACGCCAGCTACTACCGGTCTGAGACTACAGTACCTTTTTTCCAGCGAACCCGCAAAGGTAGTCCCAAGATTACTCGTTAAGATTGGTAGTGATTAATAATTTCGTTGATTTCTGCCCGGAGATACGGTAGACGTTCCATCGAGGTGGGACACGATTTCTATGGAAGCACTTGTACGTTAATGATGCCCCCGATGAGCCACGAAGACTGCGGCTCACCAATTCGCCGAAGGTAGAGTAATCCCTTTCCCAAAGGTTGTCCTGGTACAAAGAGACGAGATAAAGTTGTTTGCCCAACGAATTTGTTTATCTTTCTTGTCACGTTCGGCCTGTGCCGTTTTTACCGCTGTTGCACCTTTTCTTCAGCGCTGGTCAAATGAATGGATAAGCTGGAGCTGTTGAATCTGGGACGGTAGCCTAAATGATAAAGATCAAATCGAGCTGATACGGCAATAAATAGCCAGAGGATGAAACATACAACCTGAGTCTGCTGGAACGTTGGATTTACACAACCGCTAAGATAAGTTGAACAAAGTGCCCCACTGTTCAAGCCTTTTATAATTACACCACGCCGTTACATACACGCTAATCAACCGAGATAATTAATAAGCTATGCGATGGTTAACATGAGAAGATGACCGTGCAAAGGAACCGACGGAAAGCTTGCAGAAGAAAAGATGAGCTTTCTGGGGCACGGAAGCCAACACTGTTTCCGTTCGCATAGCTGGCTTTGATCCAGTTTTCCTGCTTGATGCATCTGCAAGACGGAAATCATGAAGGAAGCGCCTCAATCTGGATGAAGATTACTTTTTTCGACTGCATAATCCTTCCGGCTAGGCTGACTGCTCCAAAATGATATGAGATAGCTATTGAATGATTAACAGATTTATTCTCGGTAAGAGTTTGAAAATGGAATGAATGTTTCATCATCGTCGTCCGCCCTCCAGCAAGACATATCCGATTTGAGCCGTAGATTGCTACCGACATGAGTCGACGCGCTGGCTTCCAGCTCACGAGGTTTGATGCGGGAAATTAATTACCAGTAGCGCCGGAACCGAGCGAACGAGACGCTCCCGGACAGTACGACGATGAGGGAAGTAAATTGAAAATGACGCATACGATCTTATTATAAAGTAATCTCATTCAATAAACTGAGTTGGAGTGATTTAGCGCTTAGCAAGATGCTACTAACTTAGCTGCGATGGAGAATCGGGATGGGCACGATTTCAAAGCCAGCCAGCCGATTTCAATCACTCTTCGAACGCAATCTGTCGGCCCAGCTGTAAGAGATTTGTGGGAGAACTCTTCAGTAGCTAGGCACAACTTTGAGCCCTTGCCGTAATGCGATTAATGGGTAAGACTTTGTAGTTGAGAAAACAGTGGATCGAACCGGACGCATTTTTGTTGATTCGTCATGATTTGAAATGGATATGAAGCTTCGAATTTAAAAGAAACGTTTCCAGCATTATTTATAGCTACCTGTCAGAGCTGATAGTAATCATTGGACACTTCGTTCGGTGTGTGTAATTTGATGCGCAACCACTTCTGAATCATTACCATCAAATTTTGAGCCAGTTCAGGAAGCAGTTCAAATTTCTTCCATACATTGCAGACTGCACGAACATACGGTTCGAGATCATAAGTTATTAGAACCAAACCATAGAATATCTTCAATGTGAGTGTTACAGTGGACATGGATACACAAAAACAACAACACCGCACATATCCATCCCATCTATCTATCCAGCTCGAGTGGTGAATCGACTTCTAAAAGCTTACACAATCCCTACACAACGCACCCGGTGGCCGTCTGTCGAGCCAGGCCGCACAATCTTTAGCGTTTTGTGCCCGAAGAGTGGGACAGAAGTTAAAATTATTATTATCCATGTCTTTTTTCGATGGTTCCATTTTATTTTTTTCGATTGCCAATGGACTGTTTCCATGAACTTGTGCTATGTTTTTAGTTCACCTGAGCCTTCCCGATAGAGGTGTCCCATAAAGAAGGTGAAGCTTTAAACAAGTTTCAATCGCGCGGGAGGTTGCGCACCGGTTTCCGGCGTAGTTGGTACGGCAGCATATTATCGCAAAAAGCGGCCACGAACTCATCACAATCCTTTCTTTACGCCCAAGACACACGTATAGAGACAAAAAACCTGGAAAATGGACACCATACCATAGCGAACGGTGATTCTGTATCAAATTTCAAGTACGATACCAATTTTAATATTTTATAATCCCCGAAACATATAATTTTTGACATTTTAATAATATATCTCACGCTCCGGGGCTGTCATATTTCGGTTGCGCCATATGCGACCGAACCAAGGGGGACAGATGCTCGGGATATTAGAGACGGTAGGAAGCGTGCTCTGGAACGAGCAATGTGAGTTTGTCTGGAGCAGCAGCCGGCAACCGTATCGGATCACCGGCTAGAATTGGTCCTCCAATTGGGGAAAGAGAGGGCAAGGTTTGATATTGAGAATCATCACAGCCGGAGACATAAATTTCGCACCCGAAATCTTCACCCAGGAATGAAAACAAAAAACTCCAACCCGAAGGCTTAAGCTTCCGGATGATGCATGAGTGGCGTTTTGAGGGAAGAGCCTAACATTCTCTACTACCCGGCGCCTTGAGGCTAGGTAAGGGGTTCGAGGGACCGGTATCTTGTGCTGACGAATACGAAAATGAGACCCACCGTGCATAATTTGGCTACTATTTTGAAAAATTAATTTATACAATCTGCGATGCGGTCCATCCGGTTTTGTACGCAAGGGTGGCATTCTGTGCTTCTTTTACCGATTTGTTTTATTGTTGTCTGTTGTAGATTTTACGGCGTGCGGTTGAATCAGTTGTTAGTTTTTATATTGTTGTTGCAAAATTAGTATAACCATGGAGTGGTCCTATGGACACAAACTTCCTACCCTTCCTATACATTTCAAATTATTATCATCCGTGGCAGCATATTAAATGCATCATGGTTTGACAACACGAAAACAATGCATTAAGACACCCGGTGCGGGCCCAACTGCACACAGCGCACCCTTTTCGGGCATTCGGGGTAATTTAATATTTATAGATCCAATTATGCCGGCAAGGAAGACTGTGCGGTGCAGGCTTTTCTCTTGCGGGGGCGACACTATTGACGGTACCATACGGTGGTCAGAACATTACGTCGACGGGCTGCGGTCGTTTTTCGTCTGGGCTCGACAGCCCACCTGTGGTGCCGTCGGTGTTGTCCAGCAGCGATTTGTAATTGTCACTTGAATGGAGATTGCGACTCGGGATAGTGAACGAGAGCTCACGGCGATCGACGGGTTGGGGCTCGATCTATTCACATCCACCAGAAGGGTGGAGTCTAGTGCGGGTGGTTTTGACTGTCGCTAGGATTACGATTGAGCCGCTGAACGCGATTGTGATGAAGAAAGAAGCCAGTTAAGCATTTCCACAGGACAGCAGCAAGCAGCAACAAGAAGCAACAGCAGCTTGCAGTAGAGTAGCAAATGATAATTTATACTTTTGATTCATTCTCGCTAATTGTGGAGCCATCTTCAGGGCGATTAATAGCGATTGATGTCCCGCCGGTTGGCTGTTTTGAAATTATAATTATGAATAATATTTCTCTTTCTCTGCTGACCTACCACTCTTTTCAAAGTCCACACAGAGAAGGAGGGAGGGAAGTTTTTTGTTTCCCTCCTTGATCTCGGCAAGGATTTTAGCATAATTTATGAACGGTGGAAACTTCTGTTTCTATGATGATAATACGAAACTATAAGATTGGGAATGTTCGTGTGGAAACAGCTTTTGGGTCGTTTGCTTGCGGAGCGAACGCCCCGGGACGAAGTGAACCAGATCGTACGAAGTTTGTTGAAGAGACATCAATAAGCGCCGCTGTTTAGAAATCCACGGGCTCGGGTGCCATACCATCCCATGTTTGGAGAGTATGAAGAGGCCAATGATGCCGGGTGGTGTTTTGGTTACGGCTTATTCAAATTCAAATTTGACCACCAGAATAGGATACAGAAAGGGAAACAAGCTCATCTCAGCGCTTAAAATTAGCCAACAAGAAAAGAAAGAATTCGATTATTGGTTCAAATGAAGCAGCAGAATGGAAAACGGCATCGATTTCAAATTAATCTTCGCGGAAACGATTCAATTAGCTTGGATGCTTAAACGGATTACGTCTGAATGGGTTAAGAGGTCCAGAGTTAATGATGAGAGCTTGTTAGTAAAGCTATGTGCTTGTGTGATTCACATAATACTACCATTACAGTGCCTTAGATGCTTTTAAAGAATACAGTTTAATGATTAAACCTTATCTCTTATTTATATTTAATTAATGTTAAGTGTGAAAAATGACATAGACAATAATGCAGTTTTCCCATCATCGTATAAAAACCCATCGACAACCAATACTGCTTAGCAGAACATTAATTCCCATCTGAAACCCCAAAAGCATCAACTCCTTTGGCGCGAATGCTCAATGATCGGAATCGGTCGATCGATTGAGATTCGTGATTGAGAAACGCGCTTGTCTCCTGAGCGATCGCTACGTTGTCACTTCATTGATGACATTCACGCCGTATCCCAGGGACCGTGCTGATTAATGATCGAGGGGATGCAACTTCAGGGTTTCGGGGCGTTTCACGTGTTTCACCGAAAGCGTGAGCATACGGGACCCACCGAGTGCAACCCCAACTGTGTCGTGTGGCAGCGGGTGTCAACGAATTGACTTATCGTCACGCGTCTTCACTTCGTTTGCACCGGTTCTGGTGCTGCGCAGGGAGCGATCTCTACCTCTCCCATCGTACCAAGACGCACCCCATAGTGAGATGTGTGTGTATTGTTCGCCCACGGAGCGGATCGTCGTTGTTGTCGTCGTAGTCGATGTGTCGCAGAGCCGGGCAGCCCTACACAACGGTACAGTCTTACAGCAGTACAGCTTTCCGAACTAAATTATCTAGATCGGTATCGGGACGGCCATTTCGAATGACAAATCGCTGACAATAAGCGACGAGTATCGGGAGTATTTCTTGTTTCTTTTGAATCATGATTTTCCTACGTTTGCGATAGAACATAAGTGCACGGGGTTTCTTCAATATAGAGCATATAGAATGTTGATCAACATGATCGTGATTGGAGGAATGTAGCAACATAAGCTAGGGAACAATTTGATTTTGCATCATTATTAATTTGGTACGAGAAAAAGAATAGGCAATGGCGTGATAGAAAAATGGCAATGGCGCGGTTATGGACAGTTTCACAAACTTTAAGCGATGACGGAGGATAAAGTGTGCCCCCTTGATAAAAAATACAATCAAATTTTTTTATTGAAATGCTAAAAACTAAGAAGTTTAAATGATGCAAATGACTTGCAAGAGTCATTAGTTTTTAGTTCATGAAACATGCATGAAGCAGCAGCTCTTTATTAAAATGTTCCTGACATGTACGACGTTCCAACTACATGGTTAATCAGCATAGAAAGCACATATTATAACAATCATGTACCGTACAGCTGAAACGATCAGTTTCCACTACAGGTAGCAGCGTCAGAAATGCAATAAATAATATGAGAGTTAATGTACGATCGAATGCAACTCGGCAGGATGTCTGTCGGCTCGTGCGAACGCCCACTACCATGCGTCTCCATCGCCCCAAGCCACGTGTCAAGGCGCGTACTAAAAACGATAAATATTACCCAAGAATGTAACTGGTCTCGTCAAATGTAAAACGCACGCTGTTATTGATGCTGTTACTCCTTACGATCGCTTTAGATCGTTAGTACGATCGTTAGTAGCTAATAATTGAAATGAAATGTTCAGTGGCTATAAGCACAGCTCGTGTATATAAGTCATTGCCGATGAAGTGTAAATATGTAAAAAACAGTTTGAAAACCAATAAAAAGGCCAACGATGGTAAAGATAAAGGTAAAATATAAGATTGTCATTAAAGTGTGACCATCCTTTACTGGAACTCAGCATGGCAGGATCTTCAATAAATTTCAATTGTGTCCTTCACCAACTCGTTTTCATAGTCACCAAGAATCATTAAAACCACCCAACAGAAAGTTCAATTCGTTGCTGGACATTGATTATGAAACTAAAGCTAAACCCAATTCAATAGAATGCAGAGCAGCACCCCCCTCCAGCATCCAACTTAACTCCACCACAATTTGATCGTGCGCAATCCTCGAAATAAAAAATAAACTCCACAAGCCAATATGCCCGTCACACAAACACACCAAACAAACAAAACAAAGCAAAAGTAACAAAAACAACAAGACAATAAAAATCCAATAAATCACAGTGATTTATGTGTGATTTTCAGTAATATTTCGCGCGGTCCTCGCTTCGCTGTGTGGCCCATTTCATGGCCCCGCGGACGACACGCATATCACCAGGGCTCGCGTGCTCACCATCCTGCTCTCGCGCTTCTCCACACTTCGAGACGTTGCGCAAAACGTACACGTACAGCACACAGATTGTTGGACTTTTATTTCTGTCCCTCACATACTCCACGAATCGATTCGCGTTTTTTATTTTGTTGGTGTTGCGGCATTGCGGCGTTTGTTATAATGCTCTTCAAAAACTAAACGAGTGCACGCACGCGTAAATGGTCGGTTTGTATGCGCGCTTTTTTTTTGCAAAGGATGGTAAAGATGTCGCCAAATGGAGTGCGTGACATTGAGAAGATTGACCGTGCTGGAAGGAAGATGTGCTTAAAATGTTTAGTGAAGCGAGATAAAATGGATGAACAGATGGAGAATGAGATCCTTTTTCGGGCGGTATGGTGCGGGTTCGTTTCCGGTTGCATGAATTAATTTGCACATTGTTGGAGAGGAATGCGTTGCATAGTGTGTAACAAGACCACACAAAACGGTTTAGCTTGTGGTTAAAAATATTAAAAGTTATACGATTAATTTAATTGTAACTGGTTATATAAAAAGGATATAAAACTATCACTCAATATCTCCAACATGATGGTTCATGAAAATTAAAGTAAAATTATTATAAATTCTAGCATCCATTCATGCCTTTCATGCCATTCATGCCAAAATAAAATTTCTTTTGTGTTCTCGTTGGTGTACCAACGCATGCAGCGCATTACGATTTATGGACTCTATATCTAGCTTACCATTCTACAGCTAAAGGTGGTCGCAAAGACAAACGCTTACACATTTGGTGATACATTTTCGTCTTTAACACATCCCGGAAAAGACAATCAAACACTTTAATGAAACTGCAAAATGCATCACATCACTCCAGTAAATTGATTGCCATACACGAACGAAAAGATGCAGTTCCGGCGCTGACACCAGCTTTTTCGAAGGAGAAATTCGCACCACTTGGTAAACATATTTTGTCGAAACATTTAAGCACGGTCCTACCCACCAGTGTTTGTGTTCGATGTGCAGCAAGTGTGTAGAGGTAAGATGCAGCAGAAAGATTTATCTTGTGCAAGCCGAGGTGACATTGAAGAGCGCTTTTTGGCTGGAATTGCCGTTGTTTCGTTGCTAAAGGAATAATCTGATAAATTTGTTGCCGTTGAGATGGAAAGATAAATGTGGATGCACCGAAAATAAGATGGACGTCTAATTTGGGTCTTCAAAGTTGGACGCTCTTTTGCAATTCATGGCGAAATAAATTAAAAAGCTTTTTCACTGGTGGATTGAGACCTCCATGTCAGGCATGAAAACAGGTCCTTCTCGGGATTTCCATAATTTACACGGATACCCTAGTATTCAGTAAACATGACCCTGGTGTGAAAGCTGCTTCTAATTGGAATGGAACTGTAAGCAATAGATTTTTGCAGCGACAGCCAGCAAAGCCGCACCTCGAAAAAACGTTGTAGTAGAACCTTTTCAAATACCGAAGAGATCAAATACCACATGAATGGAAGGGAGCTTGTCTGGAGGGCTTAGCCATAGATCCAGGGCGACCATTAGTTACTGTCCAACGGTAACGAGTGACAGAAATTGCCACTGTCATGACTGCGCCTGCCTGGTAGTTATGAAATATAGTGTTTTACCAGTGTCTAGCTAAAGCTCATGCTCAATTGCCAAGTACAAAGCGTTACATTGAGTGTTTCATGATATACAACCTAACCAGCAAACATAATTCATCACATCAAGAATCGCCGAAAAGTAATAGTAGTACATTTTATCTCTCTTCAGTCAACGTTTTGCGAGTGTATCTCACACCGGATTCGTTCTCTTTCGAACCAAATCGAACAATTATTCTGAGAAATGCATTTGCAATAAACAGTCGACCAAACAACACCATCCACCAGATTACCATCACAGTGCATTCGAAATTTAGAGTAGCTGACATCATTCCGTATTATATTTATCGACGCCTTTCAACCCTGATGGGTTTATATTTTTGGCCGTGGGAGACTTTGAAATATGTATTACTCCAGCTTCTTCATCAACCACCATCAGAACACTGACTCACTACGGTACTTTCCGGAGCGATACACAATGTGCCGATGTATCTTCAGCTTCCCCGAAATTAAAATGATGGAAATGATTTGTTTACTTACCATAACTGCAATGCCCGTATGTGTTTTCTCCCCTTCGCGTGCCATCCCACCAACTTGATTGTGTGTTGATTCTCCTTCTTAAAATCGTAAACTTTTGGACTCGATGGATGGATGTCGATTTGAATTCGATAAACATACGGTTCACGATTTTGGCGATCATGGTGGCCTTCGTGGTTCAACATGCGGAAGCAGGCATTCAAACGATCTATTTCTTGTTGTGCCGTGCGAACAATCGATTTGGATATTGATTTTGACCTTTTTTCTTGTTCATGGAAATACCAACACTCACGTCTCTGAAGAATGCCTCATTTGTCTCCAGCTGATTTTGTTTATGTGACGCTTTTTGTGAAGTGTTAGAGATGGGCGACATGCAGCGAGGAAGAGCTCTTGGTATGAAATGAGCTTGACGATCGTACAAATAAACTAACACGCTTGACGGGTAATGATGATGAGAATGAACACAAAAAATATAGATTCATAAAATCTTCGTTGATGACGACATTCTCTCATGAGGACTGTAATACTCAAACGACAGCTCGCTGCGTGTGTTGTACTGTAATGGAAGAGTAAGTTCTGGCTGCTTTCCAACGACATCCAGCTAACGAGCGTTATAACATGTGCGATAAAGCACCGATGCACATTAAGGCACACAAACACAACACTACCTTGTAACAGAGCCAGTGTCCATCTCCGAAGCTCTCGAACAAGCTAATGAAGGAGAGATGGAAAAAGAAAAAGAGCCAGCAGAAAATACCAACTGACGAACTCAGCCAACGAGCGGGAACCAGCGTGGGTGACATTTTTATTAATATATCTATTTAGTGTCCACCCGATTGTCATAAAATTGTACATTTAAAGATACATTTTAATATATTTCCCGTGCCTTGTGTTTTTCGGGGTTTGGCTTTTGTTTCGAGATATCGCAGCCTGCCCGTTTTGAAACGACTGGGGTGCTTAGACAAGGCGAGACGGTAAACTAATGTCCACAGTCTGATGCAGGCGCTGAAAATAAGCTGTGGCAGCGGTTTGGCTCTGGGAAGGATGGAAGATAATTTATTGAATTGTTTCTCACCGGCCGGTTCGCTTGCTGAAAGATGTTTATGATGGTCACGTTTGATAAGGTTGGTCAGTTGCAGAAAGCGCCGCTGCAGCCAGCCGCTAAGAGGGGCCGTAGTGAATAGTGTTAGATGCGATCGGAGACTTTTTGCATCTTTTCCTCGGAAGCCACAAACACACCACGCAAGGTGTGGCGAAACGATTGTGAGGATAGGCGTTGTGAAGTGGACGAGATAAGCTGGACTTGAAGGAAATATGGTAGGAGTAAGCAGAAGATGAAAAAACAGACAAGGTGGTTAGTAGCGGAAATATTTTAAGGCAGTCTAGCATGGAACAACAAACAAAGATGCCATCCAACAAGCGTGCAGAAAGGATTGAAAAGAATGGCTTACGAGATTAGGACATGTTAAGCTTGTCTTGCTGCTGATTCTATCATTCTTGCAAATCGCTTCAACACTGGAATGGAAAGAAATTTACCCTAGAATAATTGCCAAAACAGAAGATTAGCATTTCGATGCAAAAAAGTTCTACCTCCCAAACACACGGCCAACTAGAAGCGATCCATTGTGTTTCAGTTTGGTCAGTAGAAAATCCGATCGTTGTAATCTCTTTGGAAGTCGTAGGTGCTAAAGGTGCTGCAAAAGAGGATTAACTTAACCATCCAGTAAGGTGGCCAAAACGTATCGTTAATCTTGTGTACGCCTATGAGATATCATCGAATGTTGGGTAAATATTTGTAACTTGATGGACCGATCCTATCCTTCTGTGGTTTGCAATTATTATTCTTGTCTATGGGCGTGCCATAAACATTCATGAAAATATACAGCCGATTACGATGGTAGTAATCGCATTATGACACATTGATTAGATTCATAAGCTTCTAGCAACTTGATGAAGGTAGCACCTAAAAACCTTCAGATCCTTTATGGTATGCATCCTTTTCAATGGATCCCTCCTATGACTGCCACTAATTCAACGAAAATAACGACCAATGACGATCATATGCATCGATCATGGTGGTCAACCGTTTCTTTTCAAAGTCAAAAGGTTACTCTAAACACACAGAAATCAAAAGAGAATTGAAGATTCACCCATCAGTAACAAATAAGTTAAACCCACGACGAAGAATGCATTATTTTTTTGGTTCTGTATAGTAATTGATGGGTCTAAACAGACTGTCAAAACACACACCCACCGAGATTGCGTTGGAAGTGACAAAATCTAGGAAGGGTGTTTGGTATGATGGGCCAGTGACAAGATAACCAAGGCAGGACAGCAACCGCTCACTTAAGACAGGTAGGGTACATATGTTAGGAGGACGAACGCGTCGTACGTGCAAAGAAAACGTCTCAGCAGGGAACATTGTGGGCAAGGATCAGTTTTGGGCAGGATTTCGGAGCAGTCGTTTGAAATCGATGCCCACACACGCTCACACATGCTCGAGGGGGTTTGTGACCTCGTTCTCCTGTCTGGCTTGGCTGCGATGCAGCCTGTAGGTAATACGCTTGTTCCGAGACACGGCTTCCAACTGCGATGATTATCCTATTATGTCCTGTCAAAGCGAATTTCAACCGCACAAGACATCCTTGATGCAGTGAACTATGTGGTTTTGCTGGTGGTCTCTCTGGTCTTCTCTGTGACAAAGAAATGATGATCATCCTTATCAGGAGTGTACGGCGAGAGGTATCGTTAATTAACTTCTCTAGTGTAAACGTATCAATATTCAGTATGGAGGAACAACAACAATCTCGCATTTTTATAATTTTAAGAAATAAGAATATGGTAATGTGAATAGTAAACTTCTACTTCTTGTAAGCGCCATAAACGTCGATAGTATGCTATTCCATAGGAGTGCTTTTCCTGTGGATCTCGTTGATGGTTACATAATTTTACGGTGATTCTGATAAAGTTACGTATTTTAAATAAATCACGAACTTTTCAATGAAATTATGTCGATGGACGGATTTTTTAGGACTTTCAAAACTGTTTCTTGCATTAAAAAAATGAGAAACATTTTCCACAATAACGACGCCTATTTCGTCTCCCAGCCGACAGTTGATTAACTCTTTCTTGAAGCCACCCAATGATTCCGACGCCGGTGGTAGATCTAGATGCCCAGGCATGAAATGATATCTTAAACTAGACGACAACTGCCTAATTGACTTGGAACAAGCGGAAACGACTTCGATGAGTGGGTGTAAACGAGCCTCTGTGATTGTTCGATTTTTTTATGATCGTATGTGCTTTATTTTTTCGGTCTCGATTGGAGGTTGTCAAACGTGGGAGAAGCGTGTGTGTGTCACCCTGTCCGTTTCAGAACGGGATGTTCAGGTAAATATTTGTTCGTTGTGGTGCTGATGCTTAAAGTTTTTTTTTGATCCGTTGTATTTCTCTTAATGATACTACAGCCGATGTGTCGGTCGGTCTTATGGTGTCAGGCTGCAGGCTTCAGTTTCTGGGGGGTATGGCAGTTAAACGACTGCTGACTTGAAGGCGGCGGCTTTCCGAATCTTTCCGAAAAGCGCACAAGGTGTCAGACGACAGGCCATGTCTAAAGGTGCGAGCATGGTAAACATCTACGACCAACAAATGTGTACCAAAACACTGCAGGAACTGATGGGTGTGCTGGACCAAGGAAACGTGCGCGCGAGTAAGAGCGGGTCTTTTAGAGAGACCCATATAGATTAGATTGCGAGGTCGTGCCCGAGCTTCGCAGCTGATCATAGCCCACCCACATGCGTCGAGGTGTCGCTAGGTTTTTCGAACGCAAGTCTTCCAAGACGTCTTCCGCCCATTTTATTATATTCTTCGAATGCTTGGTGGCCTGGATCCGTGTGGCATGTTTTTGAGAGTGTGTATGTGTTAGTGGAACTGGCAAACGATATGCATCCATGTTGGAATAATGACACCGATCGACCGGGGCTGTTCGTCCGTCCCTTCCGAGTCCGTATTTTGAACCTTTGGGCATAGTATAGTGTCCGGGTGCGGTAGCGGACAGCAGACAACAACGACAGCGTCGATCATGACACCTTCAAGTCGGTAGGTTATCTCTAATGGGACGAGCTAACAACTCTCTCGCTTGAAAAGTGGCCACCTCCGGACACTATCGGTGTTCGTAAATTAGACTCTGTCAATATATGCAATCAGCCGTCATCTGCAGTATTATTAAAGATTTGGCACCAAGTTTTACTGGAGGGAGTGCCAAGTTGAAGTAAATAGTAATGGCGATCAAAAATCTTAAAGCAAAGCTACTTGGCAATCCTCGCATGTGTGAATATTCCCGGCGACTTTACATTGTCTGGAGCAATATTAAAGTACTGTGAATAGCCGGATGTTGTATATGAGGGTAATCAATTTTCCGTGGACCATTTTTTTGAACGATTACAAATGTTTTAAGCAGTTTCCACAACACATCCGGTGGTCACTTCTAGGATCACTTATGTTATGATTCAAGCGAAACAATATTGATTGAATTATGAAATAATTCTATCAAACACACTATCTTGATGGCAGAATGATCTTAATTTTATTGGTTTAATGTCATCTAACTTGTTTTATGTAATGAAATAAAAAAAAGCTTTTATTTTTTTTGTTCAAAACCAGTGTTGTTCCACTGCTTCCAGAGGCTGCTTCCAAGATACTTTACCGTGAAAAGTTGTAAAGCGCCGTCATAATTTATGTCTCTTCTTGCACTATCAAGCAACTGACGTAACTCCTTGACAACATCCGACTTGGCTCAACCTCAAACTTGACGCATTATTGACACATTGTTCGATCGACACATGCACCGTTCGCTTCGGGTGCGGTGCAGTTAACATAGATTTCATGGAACCGCTCACCTATTCAGGTCCGCAAGGGAAGGGCAAAGATCGTGTGCCTGGCGTGACACGCAATGGGCAGCCGAGAACAATTCGCTCAAATTAGTTATTCATTGCGATGGCTACCATGTTTTATGGGCAGCTTCCTCCGAGGCCTGGCCGAGGGTCATTTGAGCGCCCGTGTAGTGGCCTATGTTTAACATGTGTTCTCGTTGCCTTGGCTACTACCATCCGCACTCGGTGAGAATTAAAAGCGAATGGAGTTGGCGTTTGCTGTAGTGCTTTTGGATGGGAAGGTAAGGGGTAAGGGGTATGATGGATGGTTGTAACGATCAATCTTAGGTTCTAGAACGTATTTGATAGACTTAAAGGTGCATTTGAATTGTTTTATAATCATAACGTAAAAAAAAAGCTTTTCATAAAACTTTTTAATGATGCTTATAACAAATGATAAGTGATGGAAGCTGTCTAGTTGTAGATTACTTCACAAGGATTACTAATAAACCGAGCTTGTGCCACAAGAATAACTTATGAAACTGATATGAAACAATCCAATTGCACTGAAATGGTTAAATCGTGTACGTGCTTCACCGAAGCCACAATAAATAGCACGATTTTCTGTACCGATTGACAACAGCCCGTCGGGTCGCAAAGTGCAACGGCACAATCCAACTTCTCCATCGGCGTTTAGCCATTTAGCACATTTGCTTGCGTCGTGAGATAATTAAGCTAATGGATTTCTTGGCAACTCGTATCAATACCGCTGTCTGACGGATGGATGGAACTCATTTCTTTCCTAATTCTACATTTAATCGTCTTACCCTTCCCAACCACTCGGTCGAGGATGCTGTCGTGCAATTTGTGTCACGCGCCGTCAAGCAACCTGTTGACAAGTTGACGGCGCCTTCCATGGAACGGTTAGCTTCGAACACCCGGGCAAGTGTATGTACTCAGCTGTACCTGTATGAGTGTATGGGATCAGCTGTAATGTTCGGATAGCTATTGGAAATATTCATTTAAGGGGGTATAATAATCGTTAAATTATTAGCTTCTTTAGCCATTACGGGAGTGCTCGAAGTGCAACGAGCATGTAATAGAAGGAGATAATTGAACGTTCTCTGTTCTGTGTTTCAGTCGGTTATGCGAAGGTGGCGTTAAATGGCGTGAAGTTGAACCGATTAAAAGGGGGATATTGATGGGATGTGTGGACGTAACTCAAATTCTATTTTACCATACCAATATTCATGCTCCTTTAAGAGTTTTTCAAGATAGACACAATAATGTCTACCAACTTAGCAGGCAAGATGTTTATTCCGTGAGAAAGATTGTACTAAGTTTTGCTGGCTGAAATTCAGTAATTTAATGCTGATTTTCATTAAACGTCGTTTTGTCTTTAACCACCTCTATTAAAAAAAATATTATAGGTTCAGAGATACGAATATGAAAGAACAATAAACATGCGTTATTTCATCATCTAAGTTAATCGCACTAAAAGCATCGCACTCACGGCATACGGCCGTTTCTTTTTTCTTTAACTGCATTTAAATCAAGCACAGAGCAATGTCCTACATAATCAGATAGGCTTAAGGCGCACCAAAAGGAAGGGGCCCAACCAATTAAGATGTGTGTCGCTGCAGTGTATGAAAGACACAAATTATTTTTTAAAGAGCCATAAATGCAAATCTTGGCGACAGCAGCACGCGAGTGAAACATAACGATTTATAGGGCTCGCTTCGTTTTAGCACGCAAAAAAAAAAAATTCTGTTCAAGGATACAAAATCGCATTCCAATTGTGTGATTGTAGATAGAAAAGAAACATAATGCAAAACGATAAGAGCTTTGGAATGCACATTAATACTGCAGGAGGTGTTTTAATGTGATTTGATGCCTGTAATTCGCCGATGTGTTTCTGTGATGGCTGGCTTAATTTGAAGATGACTAATTTATCGCAAACTTTTGAAAATGAAACAATGATGTTATAGCGTGATTATAAAATCATGTTTTTTTACGTTTACACAAACTTATTATAACCGCTTGAACGTTATAGAAACCATTCTACCGAGGAGTATAATAAGAAAACCCACATGCATACATACATACATACATACATACATACATATATACATAAATACATAGATAAATACATACATACATACATACATACATACATACATACATTCATACATAAATATATACATAACGTTTAAAACATACCGATATGAAATAGATTCGTGCTAATTTGTATGAGACTAACCTTCAGCGAGTTTCTTACCAAGAGATAC
>KB703892.1:0-21427 GCA_000349165.1 Anopheles christyi | reverse complement strand
TTCTTATAAACCGCCACAACTGTATTTTAACAGTATGTCAATATGTGTGGATTATTGATATATTTCAAATTCTATCACACCAATCCTAAAATCATATTATATCTTAGGGTAAAGTAAGTATTTATTAGTATCGCAAAAAATAATCTAAAGCTTGCCATTTACTTTAGAAAACTACTTATAAATTTTCAGGAAAAGCAAATTATTGTATTCTATGTTATGTGTAATATATTTGACCAATTTTTGAACCATCTAGTGGGACTCTAGATTCTAAAAAAAATAATTTCATTTTTAATAGTGCGGTTAAAGCAACACTCATGTTTGTCATTTCGAAATTTTCTTGCAATTTTCGCACATTTCATATCCGTATTAGAACACTAGAACTTGCGTGAAAATTGTTTATCTTAGGCCCAGAACAGTGAAAGGACAGGATGGCAAAGTCTTACGATTTTGTAGCAATGATTCGGAATGAAATCGAAGGGTACGAGCGGGCGTTATCCTTCTTCCTATCAAAATTGAATGCACTAGAGAGCACGAAATCACACACGGCCTGCTGAACTGGGTTTGTGACATATTCACGTACGCTGTTTCCATCCGCATTCAATGTTGAATATACCCCGCAGGCTGGTATGTGTTTGAGAGTATTTTGGTCTCCATATTGTGACTGTTGGTGTCAGAAAGCCACCAACGAGTAAAAACGCGAGGTAATCATTTCTCTGCACTCCATCGGTACGGTATGAAAAACCTCAGGCCTTACAATTTATGGAACCATTTTGAGTTTATCAGTGTTGGTATTTATGTATCATCTACCTCCAAACGCTCACATTGGGTTATTTCTCTCTCCTCGCCTTTTACCATGTTTCATTGTCCTGGCTATGTAGAAGCACGTAATTGTTGGAGTAACTGTTGTTATGGAAGGGTCAAGTCCAATGCAGTGTGAACAAACGAAACGATCGAGCAAACTTCGATTTATTCTGCTGTAAGGACCCAGAAAGAGCCGCGAGTTTTACATCCGACAATATGAAAGTAAAGCATTGTTACCCTGCTCTTAATACCAACAATGCAGAAAGAGAGAACATTTTCCTTTTATTCTTTCTCAGCATAAAAAAGAAAACATTTAAATATACTTGGCGCATGGACATTAACCCACATTGCAACTTTAACGTGTAAAGATTTTCGACAGCACATGGTTGTATATTTGAAATACTACTCAAACTACTTTTTCTGCCCAGACAGATGAATCTCCCCCATGTGAAACTCCGCTATCGACATGCTCTGCATGAAATTCCATATGCCTGGGGGACAGTATATCCACTATGTGACACGGTATGTGTATGAAAACATCGAAAATATATCTATTAAACCCTTAGGGATAAGCAAACGATGAGAACAAGGCCTGCTGAAACAGCAGGGCGTCTAACTGCATACTGAACATTTGAACGACAGAGATACAAATACTGTTTACTAGAACGAGAACGAACCACGAATATCACCTTCTCTGGCACTGTCCTCAAAACCACCCACGTAAAGAAGCTCGGAAATACCATGCCGAAAACTGAGAGCAATTAATAAAACCTGCTTTAATGCGTTTGTTATCACATTAGCCCATATTGAGTTATAAATTATACTATTAAAATATTATGCTTTATGATTATGATTTTCCAATTCCAGAACAATGCACGTTCCTGCGCATTTAAGAGCAAAGCTGCGGTATTTATGCTTGAAAATCGCATATTGATATAAATAAGCAGGCCAGTAAAAATTATTTGGTACTGGAATTGTATTGAAAAATATTGCTGCTGCGTATTGAAATTTTTATGTCATATTTTTTATAACTCAATGACCGCAAAGAAAGAATAGGCAGGCAAGGCTTTGGTAGATTTAATTAAATAGCATGTCTAAAAGCATTAATATTTTGATTATTTTTGCACTTCATTGCCTACGGCCAGCTCAAATCAGCTCATACTCATAAACAATTATCTCAAGCCAGAAAATGGCAGTTCATACAAAATAGTTCGATAGTGTAATCTATTTTTCTTTTTAAGAAAACGTACAGCTCAAACCTTCATTCATATTTGACCATTTGTTATCGTTTGAATTTCAAAACATATGCTTTAAGTGCCTGTAAAAAGTTTTCAATCTTACTTTACTTCACCTTATAAACGTATTTTATTTTACTCGAATCAATCGATTCATTTTGCTACACATTCATTAATTAAAATATTTTAATTATTTGATAATAATTGAGCTAAAATTACTTAACGACAGCAAATCTAAAAATTGATGCATCATCCTATGGGTTATGGGTTTGTTCTATCATATGTTCTTTCCCAGAATTTAGTTTCATCATGGTTCAATGAGTCATAAAATTATGTTTGCATTTTAATTTCTTGGTGTTGCCTTGAAAGAATCTTTCATGAGCAATAATCGTCATATGTATAATAAGATCCTAAAAAACATGCAAGAAACGGAAAAAAATCTGTCAAATAGCCCTGGAACAATAACTCTCTCTGTTGCATTTATTGTTTTTGTCAGATATTATATAGAATCATAAAAAGTGTATTTCATTTCAAGGCCGTGAAAAAAGCTTTGGCTTATTAGACATCCTTTGAGGTAAGCCGACAGCAAAAACTGCATTCCATTTATCATCAAATATTTTTCCGTTTTGAAAAAAATATGTAGCATTCCACACTTCAACAGTTCCAAAAGTAATGGCACTTTTGTATAAAAGAGGCGCAGCTGGTGGGAGGAATAATCTCCTACTTCTTGCAATGTATGGAATAGTAAAGAAAAATCGATCCATTACTAACCATGTTCATGAATAATGGATGATAGTTTATTTCAAAAGGGACGAGTTTCAAAGAAAGGCTAATAATTTTTTTGTGATTTGAATTAAGAATTTATCCTACAGATCGTACAGGTTAAGCTTGGTATTCATCTGTTTTACGGTACACAATTTTTACTCTTGGTTATATTATTGAAAATTACTGCATTGTGCAATTATAAAGATTTTTTTATTGTTATTATCGTGCTAATGTTAATGATATCACTATGCAAAGAAACAATATATTAATTTAACGAAAACAAAACTTTCATAATAAATCCTTAAGACCTTTTTTTGTTAGTTTTAAACTTTAAGAACAAAAATATTGGTCACATAGTTTAAATAGTAAATGTGTAGAAAATGTTAACCAAGATAATTACATAAACAAAATTAAAAATAAATAATATAAAATAAATAATATAACATTCATAAAATAGAGTAAACCGAATTAGGATGCTTTTTTATTTATCGTGGTTTGCATTTTATCAAGATTGTTGTTTGCATTTGTCATAGTTTCCATTGTTTGTCCATTTTTGTACGTCATTCAAGGTAGGATTAGGTTAGAGCGCATTTGAACAGATATGTCTTGATATGAATGAACAATCTAAGTTTCATTAATGTGATTTAAAAAGTGATGTCACAAAAAAACGTATTTCTTATTCTTTTAGCATAACCGACTTACACGGCATGCAAGCCTCATACAGACTTGCAGGCATACATATTTGAATCGCGTACCGTCTCACAGCGCGAACTGCATGTGATCAAAATAACGTTTTAGACGACCAGTAGCGATTGAAGAAACGTAAATGCAAGCAATAAATGTGAAATTTCTAAAGCTTTTTATAATGAAACATAAGATTCAAAATAAAATTTTATACATAAATGTTGGTTAAAAAAACCAAACATATTTCGGTCACATTCAAAAGTTTCACGTGTTAAAACTATAACAGTATAATAAAGAAGAATAAAATTACTGTTGCCTACACAGCAAGGAAATATATCAGGCGTAGGAAATATTAAAGAATAAGTAGAAAATTCCACAACCTTCTCCGCAAGGCTCACTGCAGCAATTTTTTTTGGTTACAATTACCACATCGCAGTACAGAGCAATTTTATATGCCTCATGAGTTTCCTAAATTGCAGAAGATCATGTGAGAATAGGTTCTTGCATGCTTTTCGCACTGCTATGAAGCACCTCTATGAAGGATATAATCACACGAAAACACATTATGTGGCCAAACAGTAGTCAAATGCCAGTAGTTCTGCAATACTGTCCGATAAATACGACTGAGTAACCGTTTTAAACAAGTATAAGTAACATTTTTAGTTTGTTTCAGTCTGTTTGCAATGTTCTTATAAATGTAGATAATACTTCAAAAATAATACAATATTTTTCAGGAACAGGATATACTTCATTCAAACACATTTCTCGATAACAGTTTATATTGAAATATGAGTTCTCTTTCACTATCTTTTGATAAAGCAATAAACCAAACAATATTTTTCATGAAATGAAAATTTATATTCGATACGAAAACACCGTATAAATATAATATATAAATATAACTTTATCAGCGAAATTTGAGGAAAGGAGCATTTGATATTATAGAGCTTGAAAAAGTGAATGTTTGCGCTGCAACATCACTGTTGATCTTTTAACAAAATACCTCCACCGCTGTTATTTAGTCCTGCTATATTATGTTTTTCTTTGTCATTATTTTAATCGTACATTGAATACAATCACATTTTCGTTGAGGCATTGTGCCGTAACGAGTCATTTCATTCCACGACGTTCTGTAAGGCCTGTGTTAAACGTAATGGACGAGTTCACATACGCTCAGTCCAAGTTGCCTGGAATTGTACTTTGGCATCGAGGCTGTTCTTTCTGGTATCTATAAAAAGAAACACACAGGTGGTGCTGTAGTAAACAGAGCCTCCTTCGTGATCGGATCATTCGTTTCGTATAACCAACAAAAAACCCTCTCATACGCTCTGAATTGCACGATTGAAACTCCATAGAAATAGAATTGGTAAAATGCAGCAACAAAACAGACAACATGAATAATGTTTAGATAATCACCTTTCGTTATACCTCTACTTGGTTTTCCAACGGCAGTCGTGTCGCTATGCTTATCATGGTGTGGGCCTGTTTTTTACAGCAGACCGTCATATTTTAACCATGCTGTCTTCGTCTTCCGACATGAATGTGCCACTCCATCCAGGTGACTTGAAAATACATCAAGAAAGTTTTTTTTTTCTTCCTATAAAGCTAGCAGAAATGCTTTGCTAAAACTCAAACATTATTTTAATCGGCTATGTTAAAAGTTTTTAACTGTTGACAAAATGACATAATGAATACAAAGTATTGAAAAAAAAATTACCGGATGATATTCTTAGACCCTCCTTTTTAACACAGTAGCTTGAAAGGTACACGATATCATTTCATTTTATCATTCATTCCTCTCTTGAACAATACGTTTACAACTTTTTAAATAAGTTTTTCTTGGAGATTTAAACATAATTAAAAAGCATGTTTTTGTTATGGACCGTTTAGTTACGAAATAATGGATCCTATAATTCTTTTCATTCCTGTTCATTGTTTGTTGAATCTGAAAATTGATAATATAAGCAAACGGAAGTTGATAAAACTTCTAATCTACTTCAAAATATTAGAAAGAAGAATGTTTGTTTTTTAAATAATTTAACAATTACATAATTTTAAATAATAGGAATAAGGAGATAGAAGAAATAACAAGGCAAAATGCTATTTGACCAGTTTTTTACGCGTAGTTTGATTCGTTTTAGAGTTAGTGAGAAAACAGATCCAAAATTGTTCCTGCAACTATGTTATGCAAAATCCTTTATTAGTTAGCCTAAAACCATATGAGTACAGAATTATCAAAAAGTGAACATCATACTAAAATATTGTTCTTTTTTTTGCCTAGTATTTGAAATCGGTGAAATTATCAGTACTGATTATTTTTCTGCATGGTACATGTGCATTGCAACAAATACGCATCAATATTTCAGAGACACATAATTCATAGATTATGTTCATTTTGTTTTTAAATTGAGAACTCAAAAAAATTGAAAACTATAACGACTCTAACGTGTTTTGGAGTTGAACTTCGAAAAGAATTGCGATGAACCGTAAGCATGTTTATGTATCCCTTAAGTGCCTTAGATAACAATTAAGTTTTTATATTCTTTGACAAAATTTTAATAAAATTGAACAATCATATTTATTTAAAAAGATTTTCATATAAATTAAATTCAATGATCATGTATATTTTGGTCTACCCAACAAATTCACTTTTTCACTTTTTATACTTATGCATCAACGAGACGGTTTCAAAAAATTAAGGCACTGCACCATTTGGTATGCTCAGTCGATTTTGTTTACATGCATACCATTCGTCACGAGAAGCAAAGTGCTCTTATTACAATGGGAAATACCGTTTTATGATTGGTAAAAATTTATGATCCAGCTTTGACAACTGTTACATAACTTTCTCCCAACAAAGTTGCCTGTCTCACAATGTTGTTCAATAGAGAATTTTATCATTTTTTATTGCTTGTCCATCACAACCTGTCGCTCTTGTTTTAATGGTTTATGGTTCAAATATTGTTGAAACCCTACTGAGCCATCGTACCTGCACAGTGCATTACACTACAGGAAATATTGTTAGTCGAGACAAAACACACTTTTTTCTTATTTTATCACTTTATGAACGATTGGCAAACTTCTTCACACACACTTATATGAGCTATTTTTTTCTTCAAAATCGGTTCGATTGGATCTAACGAAACACCAAAACCCGACCGCGTCAAGCAGAATTCCAACAAAAACTGATCTTTGTAACACATGCAAAGAGAAACAGTCCCGGTATTCATGTCTCAAACATAACGAAGTGTTCTTTTTGCTAATGCAAGGAAACAAAATATGTGTCCTAAACCTATACGAACATCACATAGTCACATTTACCCTTCTCATAGCGTTCCCCTAAGAAACGCTGTGAAAACCCCAACGAAGAGTTACAGACACGGCTAAGGCAATCAGTTCACCAAAAAAAAAAAAATCCTCAGAAATCTTTTTTAAAAAATTTCCTTGTTGGTGATGCTTGCTTGCAATCAAACCCTGAATAACCTTACAAACTCACTCATCTTGCCGCAAAAAATCCCACATGAAAAATGAAAAAAAACTTTTGCGAAATCACAATGGACCGATCAGTCGAGGCAGGTCGTGTTCCGAAGAATACAATTCTCGGAAATATATGTAGCTCTTTCTCTGGATGAAAATACTTTTGAACAGAAAAGGTACTCACATATTTTTGATAACATTATTCATTTCAAAGTATGGAAATAAAGTCGACCACCCGCAGTATTGCTAAGGGAAAAGAAAATTAACCTCAAACTGCTCTACTGATCAGACAGGAAAAGACAAAAGTTGCATTTATAATCGCTTTTACTATGCATTAAAGGATACAAATGGAAACTTATTCTTCATGATATTTCATCACCGCTTCAAGTTATTTTTCCCGGTTTTGACAATAAGTGGTACCGAAAATTCAGCATGAAAACAAAAATTAAAATTAACTTCGTGCCAAGCGAAAGACGGATAATTCGATTTGATTGGTACAATTACGAAGTTGATGCAATTTTGTACAACCATCCTAGAAATTCGATGGAACAAAAAACGTTGAAATAATCATCATCGCTCCGTGCTGCAACGCTATAGCCACAGGAATACATCTCGATACTGCTGCTTCATTGCATGCTTTACTATATTCCAAATTGTCTTTCATTGCATAGCTAAATGGCAACGTTTAAACTGAACTTGATGCTGTGTTGCAGAATAATCAGTACAGAGGTCGTTCAACGGAATATAACAACCACATTTACCATCTACTGCTCTTCGTCGGCCCGCCAGTTTTCCTCTAAGGTATGGGTTGGAGCAAAGCTCTGTTACTCACGGCGAATGGTAGGTAATGAAGAACAAATCGAGTAGATTTACCCGTGAAATGTTACAAAACGCTTTCGTCAAACTACGAAAACAAACCATTCATCAACGGCAATTTTCTCAATACCTTTGCATGGTCCTCTTCAAAATCTAAGCTGTTGGAAAAATATATGTATTGGTACTATGGTCCTTAAATATACGAAACTGTAAAGAAGATTTTTTTAACAACGCTGTTATTTGCCGCTAAACGCTCTCTCGAGATCGTAAAACTCATCGAAGCGATTACGCCAACACTGTGTATGTGTGTGCAGCTTCGTAAAACTGAACGAAACGGCTGCCATATTGCATTGCTGCAGATGTTGTCGTTTCTTTTGCACACATTTGTTATCCGGTGTGTGTAGTGCCAGCTCTTTTGCACCAACGTAACTAGCTTCTCGATTCTTTAAAGAGCTGTATAACGCGTTAAGAGTTTTATGGTTTGTTTTTGTGTGTTTTGAGGTTCGATGTATTGTAGATGAGTTGTTACTGTGCTCCAGATCATACTGTGTTAAGAGTGTTCAGATGTGTGTGCCTGAATTCAATTTTTGTTAGAACTTTTATAAAGTAAAACAATTATAAAGTAAATATCCTTGAAGCGGTTGTGGAAAATCAGTGGAATATTCAATTCATTCGGTACCGGCAGAGCTACTGGCGACAACCAGACGACGCCATAAATATTTTACCGTTGCGTATCACGCACACCTTTAAGCGGGCTTCCCATGCTACACACACACAAATGCAGCAAAACATAATACATCACGTACGATGTACGTATGCGTGTCAGTCGACATATAAGGTCGACATTGGCTGTCGACCAAACACTTTGTTGGTAGCATAAAGTCGTAAATTTTTGATTACTTCCTGTTTTTGCATGTATAATACTTCGATTGTGACAGTTTTATGTTGGATTGTTGAAATGTAAGATAATAGTTTATTTCATTTCCTCGTCTAAAATTAAAATTGTCTCCTACATTTTTAGTGTTTATTTGTTTATTTGTGTTTTATTCTAACATTAAATCGAGATAATTATGACAAAAATAATATAAAATCTAATACGATAAATATCTGGTACTTTAAAATCATACCATTTTCTGGGAATGTCATAATTTATTGTTTAATAAGTCATATTTACTCACTACTTTCGTTTTATTACAAACCCGAGTTATAGAAAAAAAACTGGCGACATAACTTATACAGTATAAATTGTTAGCCTGTATATTTAAATTTATTTTTAAATTCCTGCCTTTTAATATCAGAAGGAACGGTCAGGCCAGCTCCTATTGCTTACAATTATGATGAAATGGTAAATTATACCAATTATACCATAAAAACGTCAAAAATACTTAGTTATCATCCCACACTGAAAAAAGGTTTAAATATTTTTGAGTGTGAATGAGTAGCCAAGAAGTTTTATTTGTAATATACATCTGTGAATGTTAATAAAGTTCAAAATTAAAATCATCATCAAAACAATTTTGGTGGTCATGTTGCCAAAACGTGTCTTGTTGAAAAGGGTGGTACAGATCAATAAAGTACTAAAAAAAAGGGCCTATGGCTGTGGAACACGAGTCACCTAACATTTTACATGAAATACATTGTGTTCACGTAAAAGAAACTAGTATCACACGCGGTAATGACAATGACACAATAGCCTACTTCGTTGTTGTGGCACAAATATCTTCTTTTTCTAACCCACTGTCTCTTAACCTATACTGCTTGTTTCCAACCTGCAATCGCATAGAACTCCTGCAGAAAAAAATCTGTGTCCTGGTGATACACTTTCCCAACCATGTCGCGGACGGCATTAAAACGCATGTAATATTACAAAAGTCTGAGTATGCGAAAAAAAGTACTGGAACTCCTGAATATTTGTCATCATCTAGCATTTCTAGCATCGTTAAATACACGATAGAATGTACGGATGTTACATTGGCTAGTTACAACGATGTTACGACGACTAGGCTGCTGGGACAACGATTTGTTAAAGAGGTTTGAAGTTATCAATGGAAGGCGAGGGCATCGGCAGAAGATTCGCAGCTCGCTCCAATCCTATTCGAAAAGAGGCAGAATAAACTATGTCAACACATAAATCATCCAAACTTCTTCTCCCGACGGCCATTTCGGGGATACGTTTTTGTTATCGTCGACTTGTATGTGTCCGTAAACACGTGAAACTAGGTCTTGCGTTCTATCTCGCTTCATCCACCCCACTACACAACCCTTGCGTGATCCTAAACCTTCCAACGAAATTCGAATCTCTGTCGCTGACTGCAATAAATCAGTGACCGTTGCCGTCGCCATTCCGCTATCATTGCTCAAACACTGATGTTCAGAGGGTATTGGAATTTCAGAAGCCATGTGCGAGAGTGAACCAGAGGGACATATTGTATAGAGAAGAAGAGGAAAAGTATACTGAAACCATGGTAAGCAACACAAGACGAAGATGTATTTGGTGCTACATGTGGTGCGAAGAAAAGAAAGATCTAAAGATTTTCGCAGCAAAATTGAAGGAGCACAAAACAAGAAGCCGTTTCGTATGGGAAGATTCATGCCTCTCAGCCTCCAAATTGGCACATGGAAAGCGAAAGAAAAAACAGCGCTAACAAACGTGAGAAAGAGTACGCTTCAGAAATAAATAAAATATACATTAGGGCGTGGTTAATGCCATTATTTTTAGAGCTGATGTTATTAGTATTCCTCCCTTAATGTTGCGACTCAACCCATAATAGTAGCACCAGTAAAAATTTGAAACTGGTGAGCATTTCAAGCGTAATGCAAGAGCATCTACATTGACTCTAGAAATAACGACACATTCAGTGTGCTAGAACGAAAACTCATGAAGTAAGCATACGAGCGACAAATTGATACTAGCCTCACGCCTTTGCTCATGAATTACAACAAAAAAAATGATTAAGGTATGTCTGGATATATTTTTAATTGACAGTTAAAAAAAACTATCAAACAGACTTTCAATAAAACTCTTGTTCCCTGCTGTCTTTTCTTGGATTCGATGAGAAAACTTTATTGGTTTTCTTTCTTTTTGGGTAGTTTGATACTTTTCTTGATATACAATGACTTACAACGTGCAACAAGAACACCATGAAACAAGCCTATAGCCAGTTGTTATTAGAACGTCAAACATCCTACTTTTTCACGCTGCCTTAATATATGTTACACCTCATCCTTCTATTCTTTTTTACCCTATTCTTTTGCTGCCTAGTGATTACTACAATGACAAAATGATTAAAGCTGCTTATTGTACATATTCATGATTAAGCCTGTGGTGTAATGTAGAGACAAATTATAAATTTCCAATTTCGTTGTTTCCGGTCGCTACAACATTTTAAGGGATATCTGTTACATCCTATCGGTAGCCGGGTTTAAAAATATTCAAGCTGACTCCGGTGAAGGCTTGACGTGATTCGATTGGCTTTCCGTAGCGATGAATAATAATCGGTTGGTTGATAAATTATATTGCAAGGTCACAAGGACTACGTTAGTCATTTGCGGCAAGAAGAAAAAGAAAAGGAAGAAGAAGAAGTAAAAGAACTATTAGCAGTATAAGAAGGAAAAAAGGAGAAAAAAACAAAATTATCTTGGCTTGTTGTAACTTATTTACTCTCAGAAAATTAATGTTTCTACATCCCATTGGCAGTAAAGCTATGACTATGGAATCTTTCGTTTTTTCTTGCGTCTTCCACAGGCCTCAATTACTTTAACTTTTAGATTAACATTAACTAAAAGATGTAGATAAAAAATTACCCATTCAACATAGATTTGAGATCTCATTTTCTATAAGGTGTTTTATTGCAAATTGGCTTGTGTTTTGTTTGCATGAAGTTTTTATTTTTAACTTAATTTAAATACAATCGTTAAATATTCTTTACCATCTTAGTTTTGTTTTCAATAATTACAAAAGAAAATATCCTTCTAAAATCGTTTCAACATTCGAAACAACAATCCATATAAAAATATACTAATATAAACAGATATTGATGGATGAATTGTTTGTCAGGTCGTACCCATCCATTGGGCTTGGTTTCTGGCGAATCTAAGAAACCTGAAGCGGAATCTAAAAACAGAAATCGAAAGTGATTGATAGGACTATAATCGTTTGATGAGCCGATACATTCCACTGGAACTTAATATCACGGACCTACGGGAAACAGAACTTGTACTTTCTGACCCACCTACAGAAGTATTGATGCTGTCATGCATAAATAAGGGCAAGGTGTTTATGTTCAACGAACCACCCCTCTCCTCTCCTCTTCACATTTCCATTACAAGTTAATCGAAATCAATAAAACATCAAATCAAAATAGAAACCGAAATTGTTTGTTAGTTATGATGCCTTAATTTACTGAACTGTCGAAAAACTAATATATTTATATTATACTTATAATTTATACTTTGTATATAAATGGCAAGTCAATGTTTTTTAAACTTCCCATGACATTGTTTTCATAATTTACAATTAAATTCAATACATTATAAAACCAATTCATGTCACCTGTCCTATCGGCTATTCCCCATAATTAAAATTGTTTTTGGGCTTTTACGTCTGTAATGAACTAGGAAATCAAAGTAGTATAATATGTGTACGGTGCTTTGGTATGTTTCCAACTACGTCCCTGTTAAATGAAGAATTACTAGACGTCAAATAATAGATACTAAGTTTCCCGTGATCCGTAGAGTAAACATTTCAGGCCAATTGTTATGTAATTTTTTATCAAATGATTCGATGTTGTTTATTTACATACGTTCGAACCATTCTCCCACAACAGCGCTTTGAGTGGCGCCTTTTCAACGATGAAGCTATTTGTGTTGCTGCATGAGGCCTCTTTCGCTAAGTAAACAAACCCGTCGCCCGCTCTTTGTGATCGCGCTGTGCTGCTGCCTTCCATTTATCACTCTAATATAGTCCCTACGACTTCCACATGCTTTTGAACACGTTCCTTGGATTTTTTGTTATCGATTCATCCGACGTACAAACAGCAAGCGATGGAAGGTAGCGCAAGTTTAAAACTGTTTAGAATTGATTGAAGTACCGATCGTTTGATTTTTTCTGTAAACAAACTAGCCTAGCTTCTTTGCGTGAAAATCCGTTCTGGGCGGAACTTCAAATAATCATGATAAAAAAAAACCAACTGCATTGTACGATGTTTTACCAACTAGACTTTCAATGTCATTGCTTTTGTAGGTGTGTGTCGCGTGTTCGTTGATCAGAGTCAAAACATTTTTTTTTGTTCTTAACAAACACGTTGGTTTTTGTGATACTACTTTATTATGTCTAATGGATTATAATATTCTATAGATGAGATCAAAAGATCCAAAGACTTATTACAAAGATAAATTTTCATAAAATAAATAAGGATACATTTTACATTTTCGAAACATTCATCACCGTTCAACGTATGTCTCGTATCGTATCATAATCGTATATCGGTAAAATTGAACTATTACAAATTAATACTTTACAAATATATATTCAATACAAATTTGTGATATCATTATAAACTCAGCAAATATTTTATACTACTTACGGTTAAATTTCGAGTGCATTTCAGTAGCCTCTTGACGGACACCAAACTCACACCAAACGGATTAGTAAGGTAAACAAATGTTAAACTTAAATCAATATAGACAAAAATTATTAAAAGATAACGAAACAAAACAATAACGAGCGCAAATCGCAGACAAGAATAAGCGCGTTCATAGATGCTGTTTTAACGTTGCATACAAAATCCCCAATGTATATGAAATATACAAAGTTTTTTAAGTAATATATTAAGAGTATACATATTAATAGGCCATTTGTTTTTTGACTGAAGCTGAAGAAACAATTCATTCTAGCGAAGTTAAAATTTCAATTTTACAATGTTTTAGAACATTCATACAAAGCAAAATTTCGTCAATAATTAAATCAATATCAACAATAATTCTCAGAATGACATGTCAAGCACAAATCGTAACTATAAAAGGCACCCCTTTTATGAAGAATTTCGCATAACCAGGTTATCCGCATAACCGCATAACCTGTGCATATACCTCATTAAACTTTTAAAAATCTTGCATATTCAGCATATGTTGTTTTTATACATCGTTTATATTAAAGCATGATGGACAGTGCATTAAAAAAGTTTCTTTCTTTATTTTATTTCAAAGGAAATAACTTCCCCCGTAACAAGTTTTTCATATAAAGAGTGGAACATTGCAACGAATTCAGTTTATTTTTTGTGAGTCCACCGCATATGAAATATTTTGAAAGTATTTAAAAAAAATATCCATTTATTGCAGATTGAATTGAAGTGCAATCGGTAAAAATCAAATCACAGCATCATATTGTTAGCTCAACGACTCAAGACTTATAATTCATCAAAACAATTTGTGAAACAGTTTTAACCATTTATAGAATAATGAAGTAGGTGTTTTTAATCCATGAACTATTCAAGATTGTATTGATTGCAATACAATGGTAAAAATATGAGTAGCTAATTTTCGTTACGGTATAAAACAAACTGTAATTCAACTATGAAGCGAAGCTATGAAGTGTACCATTTTGCTCTTATGATAATAAACATAAATACATAAAAATTAAAGAATAAATTATTAATAACATATTTTAAAAATAATCAAGCTTAAATAATTGATAAACATAAAAAAATAAAACCTAACTTACCTATCCAGTCTGGTAGTAGTGTGCCCGCAAGAGATTCTGAGTATCTCTTACCTGAAAAAAAGGAAAACAGTTTTCATAAATTTTGATTTAATTAACTATTGCATATTGGTAACCGCATTGTTTAAGAATCATAATCTATCATAAACATACTTTAAGTGTATCTTTTAACGTAATTCAATATTTCTTACTTGAACCTGAAAATTGAACATTAGTTTAAAATAATGAGGTTCATACATTTCTACCAATGTATTATTTGTGGATCATCTCTATCGATTACGTTCAACTATACATCAGATTGCTAGTTTGATCGCTTTTTACACACATGCTTTTTATCCGAGCGCACAAATATACACTCACAGAATTATACAAAATTATTAGCTGTGTCCTCATGATTTCATCATCTTGACTTACATATTTTAATGTACTCGTTTTGTAATGCAGAGCATACTAATTTTAGTTTAATTCGGAAATAACTCATTTTTTTCATGTTTCTTCTAATGAAAAAACAAACGGATTTGTGTATATCTTCGAAATCTATTACCTTATTTTTTACATGCATTTCATTCTTACACGGTTATTTCGGATATTTCAAATTATTATTTCGGAGTAGTTCAAGTACATCGTATAACAGCGTCACATAACAGCACTCAGCAACATCAGCTGATGAACTCGAAGAGAATCAGCTGAGCGAAACAGAGCGCTGTTCTTCTCAGCACAAACAAGTTTAGGGCTGAGTGACTCAATGATTGTGATGATTTTGTGTAGAACGTGATGATTCGTTGGAAAGGGGACGCGTGGCATGTATTATATTGGTGAGTGTAAAACAAGTTTGAGTGCCCTTGATTCTGACCGTCGAGAAGTTCGACATACATTGTTGACACGTCGCTTCTCTATTCTCACTTTGGGGTTATTTCAGATAGTGTGAGAAAGCAATACAATAAAACAGGTCGATTGCTCAAAGTATTAGTTTTTTACTTCCACAAAACAGGTACTACACGCACTTCACGCTACTACTTCTCTATACCACGTTACAACTACTACTACACAATCGACCTGTGAACATTTGGATAAATATGTTGATGATACAGCACTGTAAACCGGCATAAACAGTATCCTTATCTCTTTCTGTCATACTACTGCATCGTTATATGAGTGCATGTATTTTAATAATGTTTCTTGTTTTAGAGGACTTTTGTTAATCGCGGCTGTATTGTATTAATTTTGTATAGTTTACTGGGTTAAAATACTTATTTTGGAATGGAATGATTTTGTTTTTGATTTTAAAAATAATATTTCTGCTCTTGAATCGTTTTTCAATTCATCTTCTTACCTTCCACGCATAACCGTACTTTCCGTGGGAGTTTGCTCACAGGCACTGTGATGTAGCCTGAATATTGACTGTGGCGCCACCAGTGTTACACCAACTGCACCAAATGCGAGCAGCGTATGAACATGCAACCTACCCCTCGTTCTATTGCTTCATGTCTCATGTGCCGTGTGTTAGTGCTCAAGTTCAACACAAATTGAAAATGCCGCCACACAACACATAACGACACTAGGGAACGTTTTCATAACATCCGTATTGGATGCAGCTAAATCAGCTTTGTGTTTACCCAAAAAAAAAACTTGCTGGAAGAGTGCAACGCTAAAGGAGGAAGTTAAGTGGAGAAGAGGAGCTGCCGAAAAAATATTCTGAAAAGCGAAGGCATGGAAAATGTTTTCTACGCTGCATCGTAATTGACCGCGCTGTCGGAACGGACTAGGCGCCGTTTACAATTTCCGCGCCGTACTAGTCGCCATACGATGTCTGTCTGATAGTTAGTTCCGCGGTGAACGGAAGTTAGTTTGCACTACTGCATTGCACTCTGTGCACAAAGAAATGAGTACAAATGTTTAAATGTTCCGATGCACTAGATGTTCTTTAATGTTTACTAAACGCTTCAGGCTGTTTAATTGCTCTGATAGACAATGTCATATAATACATTCAATAGTTACTTCAAGTTTGAGATAAATTAAAAACAATAAATTAAACAATAATAACTATAACAAATATTCGGTTTTCACAGGAGCCTGCGCGTCTATTCGTTAGAACACCGTGTACCTAATTTGAGAATTATGGGAGATATGTTTGTAATATTAAACATGCGTAATGTGTGGCTTCATGACGTATCTTAGATGTCCCAGCACTTTGTTGATCAATTTTCTGTAGCACTTTCGAAGTTATTCCATTTACAGATACAAACCGGATTCCGGATGATAGATAATGATGAAACCATATAGAAAAGCACATTTTTGTTTAGAAAATTGATTGCAATCGAAACAATTTAATGGAATTTCATATACTGTTTTAGATTTTCAACGTTTCTTGAAGCAGAAAAGCATTTGACTCTGGTTCTGCTCAATATTTAGCTTCTGTTTTTCAAGCGTGGTGGATTCATCCGAAGCGCCCCGTACTTGCCACCAGTGCAGCAATTGTAAACGATGTGAGAAAATTGTACACGTGTTCTATCATGGTTATTAAATCATTTACTGTTGTTAAATGGTGTTAGCATTCTCCACTTCCGTCTCATAAAAAAATGAGCCACTGAAAACTGCTCATTTCTCCTTTTCATGATTTTTCGCTCTTGCTCATGTCCATAGATTTCACCGTATAACTAAACTCTTGCAAGAGTACGACTCCCCTTATTTTTACCTCATCCCAAGCGCTGCGTGGTTCTTCTTGAATCGCTGGATGCTGCTAAAAATTATTATACTAGACATCGCTATTTATTATCTCTGAACACACAATGTCATTCTTCCACGAAAGTAAATGAACGTACAAAAACTATTTAAAAAAACACTACTCTATAGAAAGAGCGGAATACACAGGACTGTAGAACCAACAGAGAGCGACACTTAGCAAGCAATGCACAATTGAAACTCTACTTTAGTAATTCGTCCGTAGCACGACGACGTGCGTTTTAATATAGCCCAGTATTTTTGCCATACAAAACGATGTTTTACCACTGGCACTCTCTGAAACGAGTGATGTGAAACATCCTCCACGGAATTGAACATGAAAAAACATGTAACCGTAACAAACTTAATTGTAACATAATTGTATATCACTAATTTCTAATGGTTAAAAGTAAATTGTTTGATAAATTCTATTTTTTTGTTGATAAACTATTTTACTTTTATTTCGCATAAATATTAATAAATTTCCTTCCAAAATCTCCTCCCGAACGTTAGACCTTACTATACGTATAAATAATTCTCAAGAGCAATATAGTTCATTTTCATGCATTGCGTAAATCTTTGATTTCAGTATTCTTTAATAATATTAAAGAAGGTCTTATAGCAAAGTCCAGATGTTTTAATTTGTCACATAGTTTTATTCATTCTTGCTACAGTGCTGCTTATTCATGGTACAATCAATAAAGCATAGATACCATTTTCTATGATACAACATCCTTGTACTGTTTGTTGAGAATAAATTTGGTTGCGAAGGGAACTCATTTTTCATACCAACTCATTTCGTCTCTAACACAACAACAATATTGTGAGAGTGTGAGTTAAAGATTGTCAGGTAACTGCGTGCAAATGAGTGATAACGATCCCAACACAAGTCAACGGAATGAATGCGAAAGAAGGTGTAATAAAAATGAAATAGCAAGAACAATACAAGCTCAAAACCTAAACCTGAGGTTCCTCGCAAGATGTTTGATGATGGTTCATCCAAATCAGCTACGGGTGTATGAATGAGACTACGAAATCTTTCTAGAACGAGAGAACATTATATGAAAGAGAGAACGATTGCTTTTCCATGTACAGGTGAGCAATGAAGAATACTAGGGTCACAGATATTCCGTTTAGAATCAAGGAAACAACCATTTTATTGCAACCTATCGACCAGAGCTAACATCCACAGAAACCCGTGAAACGGTGACTCGACCTAATTACATTTTTTTGTGAGCATGTGTGTAATGGATTTTAAACAATAGACAACGAAGCAATTTTAACACAACATAATTGTTAAGTTAAATCAATTTTCTTCACAAACAGCAATTATCGTCACATCAAGAAAAAATATCAGTGCAAACAAAACTTGAAAAGTGAAATCGTGTTTATATTTGCTGTGGATTCCACATGGAACCATTTGGAAATCTTGTGGTTGTGCAGAAAATAAACTGGAATGATTATACCTACTGCAATTTATTACACTCTGATGGTGGTGATGATGATGACCAAGCCTAGGCTCAGAGGAGTTGTAAATTTGCCGACGGTAAATCGTACGCCCGTTAGTTTTATGAACGGAAATACGAAAAACGATTACGCCGATTACCCATCACCCCGGTTGTAATTATTCATAAATAAGTCTTATCGGATTAACGCTCATCTTCCGACGGTCGGTTGACCAACAGATTTAGCAATACTCTGAGTACCGCGCCAGCGTTTCCATCACGGAAATTCTCATGAAGTGTGCACTGAGCTGCAACATGAGGCTCGTGTTTATTTGTTTATTTAAGGTTTTACATGAAACACCCTTAGGTCAGTGAAGAATTTTGAATGTAGTGCACTTTTGTATTTAAAAAGGTTTCAAGGGCAAGATTTAAATGTAGAGATGATGGATGTGATTTGAATTCTTATGATTGGATTGGCGTTTACAAGTATACCGACATTATAGGTAAAAAGATTCTGACCACATCATCACACCATACGATTGTTTATGTACTCATACAGAACTGCAACGAAGTGTTTATTACGATGTATTATCGATGATGAGTTACGAGCCGGTAGTAGTTGTACCTTCCCATCCATCCTTACAACTATTCCACCATTGGTTCAACGATTTACAGAATGTGGGTAGATTTACAACTCATTGTATGCTCAGTTGGTCGGATAATGTGATAATTAGTATTTACTGTAGAACATTGCATGAGCTTGACGGCTACACAATGCGTGAGTGTTGCGTGATAACGAATCTTTGATGATAAATTAATATTTTTAAAATCGAAAAATAGACAGAACAATTTTAATATCACTTAATTTGTTTCTTTTTTGTGTGAAAAATATCAGGGTCTCAAAGCAATATGAATTATTCTAGTGAGCAAACATTCTTGACCTTCATACAGTAACTCTGGCTCTCTATTTCCAGGTATAAAAATGTAATTAGGAAAAATATCCAATAAAACACACTGAGCTTCATTCGAAACGAGGCCAGTGTCTCTTTTAAAAAGAATGTCGGAAAAAATATCTAATTGTATCGTCACGTAACAAAACCATAAAAAGCAACCATATCTATAGTTGAGGACACCTTTCCTTTGTCTGACCGACACACATAAGCATTTTCAGTGTCATAAAATAAAGATATGATTGATCCTAACAGAGAGGTACACTATTCTTCGGTTTTGCTTTCTTTTTGTTACTCACACCCATCATTCGTAAGAACAGCATGATCATGCTTGTGGAGAGCGGAAACATAATTTTATTGCAATGGTTTCACTTCTACCGTTATATTCATAGAACATTCAAATATAATTTATCAAAAAACTTATGGAACAGTAACCATTTGAAAAATTAAACTATAAATAAACATAGCTACCAATTTCAAGAACAATTGCGAATCATCGTAGAAGTAGCCATCAATAAGCCCCTTGCTTTTATCAATGTCAAATGTTTAAAATAAGTAACACACAGGTTTTATAAATGAGTGAATATTCCATCCTCAAACATTTCTTCATTTAAAATGCTCAAATTTATGATATTATCTATAGATAAAGAATATAATAATTGAAATATTTTATTATTAAAAAGTTCATTTGGAAAATTCAACATCAAGTATAAAGTTGTTTGCATGAACACACTGATGGATCATGCTATGAGAATCACATGCTTCTGATCTGGCAACACTGTTCATCTGCCACCATGGCCATCATAATCATTCCAAACTAGCAATTACAGTTTTGATCCCATGGTATCACCAACATACTTCTTTTCACCCTCTTGAAGCTCCTTGACTTTCCTTAGGCCTTTACATGGCTCTGTATGCTTGATACGTCTTCGATTTTGTCTGAGATTTTTTATGCTTTATGCTTAGGTATTGGGTCTCTTCTTGATTTTCGTTTTCACTTGTTAGAGGCTAGCTTATCAATGTTACATTCTTGATATTTTTGGCCTCGTTTTTTACCACAACAAGACTCGCCGTTTCTTGTGTTCGATCAAACGTGAAACGTAAGGGAACGAGCAATGAAAGGAGCGGAAGCAGAATATGGTTTTTAAAAAACGCGCAAAGCTGAATATAATAAGCCCCGGTGAAAGAAAAATATCTGAGACCCGAACTGAGAAGGATGAATTGGTTTGCAAATGGATATTTCTTGATTTATCTCCTGTATGTTTCGTTTTCTATTTTTCTTCGTCATTCTACATATCAGATGTTGTGCTGCTATAGATTTCGGTTTCGATCGTCGTCACCATTCCACGTCCAATTATTTGATCAAGCATAGCAACTGTCGGTGCAAAAAGAGCCACATTGACGTGGTTTAAATAACAAATGAATATATAGATAAAATTATTCAAACTCAAAACCACACAAAAACATAAAATCCTTGTGATAGTTAGCAAAATGAATGGTTCCGATAGCAAATAAAATTCAAATTAATTTTTTTTTTTTTTTTTTTATTTCAGGAAGAACGGCCAGGTTTGGCCGTATTGCTAAATAAAAAATTATTATCTTTTTACAATTATTAGTATACTCATTTTGACACATTCTCATGATTGTTTTGGCCGTATTGCTAAATTAAAAATTATTATCTTTTTACAATTATTAGTATACTCATTTTGACACATTCTCATAATTGGTTGTTTTTACATAATTCAAACTGAATGTTTGTTACGAAATTTACATTCCACGATTGAATTTGGATGTTTGTTTTTAAGAATCCTAGTT
>KB703881.1:4570-24970 GCA_000349165.1 Anopheles christyi | reverse complement strand
AGCTGAAGCCTCCCTTTATAGTTCCAGTACCCACATACGACTCTGAGAAATGAACTCTGTCCAACTATGACAAAATCCTCTTACCCGCTGGACATGAGGTAGATGCTGGGAAGATTTTTTTGACAACGTATGAAATACGCCGAATTGAAATACTGAAAGGTTCTGCTTACCTTCAATACTTACAGCAAGAAAATACAATACAAAAATATAACTAACTAACCAATACTTTTAACGTACTCCACAACCTACTACTACTCATACAAGAAGAGGATGCTGCTTTACCTCACAACACTCACCAGTTCTTCAGCATCTGTTGCATAGTAACGCAAAAGACACCGGCACCGCAGATCAAAGTTGTTCATTTGCCATTTACTATCCGGTCGTACCCGTTGGTCGATGAGGTGTAAAGGTAACTTTCTTTCAATTGACATTTGAACATTTTTATATCAAGAAATATACAATACTTGACTAGTGGTAAAAATAAAACCACTCCCTCTCCCAGTTTAGATTCGCCATTAAAGCATGGAGCAACTTGCTTCCTCACCAATACAGTGTCCCATCGAAGCAGCTCAAACATTTAACCTCAACAATCTCAAGCCAACGATACGGGGAGCGTTCCCAAAGCTAAAAGCATTCAACAATGTACAGCAGACAGTTGCCAAAACCGTCCTACAAACGGATGACTCGATCGTGGTCAATGCCCCGACCGGTTCAGGTAAGACGGTGATACTCGAGCTCGCCATGCTGAAGCTTGCGGAGCAAACAAAGGATGTCCCATACCGTATCGTGTACATTGCCCCAACACGTTCCCTCTGTGCCGAGAAGTTTCAAGACTGGAAGGTACGCTTTGCTCCACACGGCATCAGCTGCATCCAGTTCGATGGTGACAATCTGGTGGAGGATGTAACCAAGCTCAGTGCCCATCGGCTTATCCTGAGTACGCCGGAAAAGTGGGAAGTTTTCACGCGTCACTGGGATGATCAAAATGTGGCATCCGTTCTGCGACCGATCCGGTTGTGTCTGATTGACGAAATTCAAACCATGAACGACAGCGACCGTGGTGCGAATCTGGAACTTGTAGTCTCGCGCATGAAGTACATCGATGCGAGACTTCGCCGAGAGGATGTCAGCGGTGCAGAGCATAACTCGATTCGTTTCATTGCCGTGTCGGCCTGCATTCCCAATGTGGATGATTTCGCCCGCTGGCTTGCGAACGGCCGATCCGTCGTGCCTTACACATTCGATGAGACTAATCGTACCACGAGGATCGAACGGCACGTGCTTAGCTTTCCGTGCGCCACGAACCCGTACAAGTTTGAGCTGAATCTCAATTACAAGCTGCCGGCAATCATCGAACAGCATTGCGGCCAGAAACCAACACTCATCTTTTGTACATCGCGCAAGAGCGTCGAATCGACGGCCAAATTTCTTGCCAAATCGGCAATGAAGCGTATCGTACCGGCAGGACCAGCACTGCACGAGCTGGCAGCAAATCTGGCTAACCGGAACTTGCAGGATTGTGTGACGAAGGGGATCGCCTATCATCATGCCGGGCTGCTGCAGAACGATCGGCACCAGATCGAAACGCACTTCCGGGCCGGTCACTTGGCGGTCCTTTGCTGTACCAGCACCCTCTGTATGGGGGTTAATCTGCCCGCTTACCTGGTAATTGTCAAGTCCACCTTTAACCATACTGGCAAAGATTACAGCGATAACTACGTGCTGCAGATGATTGGTCGTGCAGGGCGTGCCGAGTTTAGTGAGGACGGTGTCGCCATTATACTGACGACCGATGGGAACTCATCCCGCTACCAAAAAGTTGTCACCGAAACAGTACCAATCGAGTCACAACTTCACCGCAAACTGCCGGAACTGCTCAACTCGGAGATAACGCACGGCATCATCTACGATCAGCCGGCAGTGATGGAGTGGATCAAGTCGACCTTCTTTTACGTACGCGCCCAAACGAATCCGGCGCACTACAAACTATCATCCCGCGGGCGGCTTATAGAGGAGGAGATAGAGAAACTGTGCAACGACACGATCGAGTCACTCGAAGCGAACGAACTGATCATCAAACAGCGCTCGAATGCAATCGTTGCAACGGCCTGCGGACGTTTGATGGCACGCAACCAGCTCTCTTTCCAAACGATGAAGCTGCTCCAGCAGGATATGCAGGGTAGGGAAACGTTGGACGAAATGCTTGTGCTTATCACGCGTGCTCAAGAATTTTGTGATTTCAAATGCCGACAGGGAGAGAAAAAAATCCTTAACACACTAAACGGACCCAACATCTCGGCTGCATTTTGCGATGGAGGCGACGATCTGACGAGTAGCATTCGGTTCCGCTGGCCCAGACGCATCTCCACTACCGGTGCGAAGGTGTACTGCCTTGTGCAGGCCGTGTTCGGTAATCTAACCATTAACGATCATGGTCTGCACCAAGAGGCTGCTAAAATAGTAACACTCGGTGGCCGTATCGCACGTTTTGTGGTCGGTTTGCTCGCCGCAAACCGGGCCCATTTTGAAAGCGGATGCTTCCGGGCGCTTGTCAGCGTAACGACTCTGCTGCAGTGCTTTCAGACGAAGCTTTGGGAGGACAGCCCGTTCCTGACGAAGCAGCTTGGCCAGATCGGACCAAGGCTCGCTCGCCACCTAGCCGATCGGGGCAAGGTAACGTTCCAGGCCGTGCGCAATTCGGATCCACGGGAAATTGAATGCATACTTAAAAAGCAACCACCGTTCGGGAATGACATTGTTAATTATGTCAGTGGTTTACCAGTGTTTACGATCGAGCTGAAGAAAGTGGAAGCAGGACACGTGCCTGGATATACCTGTACTGTAGTGCAGAAAAACATGCACTACGATCCGGAGATATCTGTGAGCTTTAGCGTACTGGTTGGAGATTCGTCCAACAAAGTATTGCTGCATCTGGAAAACTGTACGATCGAAAGCATTCCTGTGATGGGTTGCACGTGGCCCTTAAAGGTAAGCGGGGACAACACCACACTGGAATCCCTCTCGGCCCACCTCATCTGCCACAACTGGTGTGGGCTGGACTGTTCGCATACGTTATGGTTGAAAGAGCAGCCTCCCACCATTGCAAAACACCGTCAAACGGCTATCACAAGCTTCTTTCCCAACACCTCAGTGAACGAGTCCACGATCGGGTCAGAAAAGATCGTTTTACCTTCTGCGTTGGAACTATCCCGATTGCGTTTGAACGAGTCTTTTATTCCGGAAAACCAGTCATTCTTACCAGGAAAATCTCGGTATTCCTTGGACGCTTTTAAATGGAATGAAACCTGCAATGATAGTGGAGTGTTTAAGACCTCCCATAACAATACAACATTAACTACAAACGAACCTACACTAGCTGAAACGAGTTCTAGAGTATCTGCAATGCTTGATACTCGCCAGCAAAACCCACCGGAGTTGAGGAAACCTCTTCGCTCCATCTTAAAACCGATTTCGTCGGTTCTACCCGTTAAACCGCCACCAATCGTACCGTTAAATATTTCCGCATACTCGCTGATTGCGAATAATCAAGATCGTTTCCGCCAAGGAGCAAAATTCCACACTACTCCGGTGTTGTTCCGTACCGACGATGAGCTGCAGTACATTTTTCAACCGGATAGATGCTCACTTAATTTTACACTCTGCAGCCCTGTGGACGATATTTTAGATTGCTTGCAAAGATACAGCATGTTTATAGCCGATCGCTGTACGCTGCCGGAAGAGCTGCCAGAGACGCAACCACAGACTGCTCGGGTAGAGCGCAAGAGAAAAAACTTTGACCTCGGTTCGGCAGCGGATGTGTTTGTATCGGATGAGGAGCAATTGATATAAATGCTATCAAAAAAAGTTCATTTATTGACAATATACGGTTACACGGCAATACACACGAACTTAGCTACGGTCTATAAATGAAATCGAACCCTCAGTTTGTAGGATAAACGTTCTTACCTATGTTTGAATAGGTAAAACAAAAAAAAAGATATATGCTCAATCCTGCAAGACAAACGATACTCTATAAACAAAATGAACTATCTCTATCGATCTTTTTTACGATCATTACCATTTCAATCACTTCCTAAGATCCATCAGTCGAATTCTTTACAATCAATAACAACAAAAAATCAAACTAAGTAAGTTCACGCAAAAAAAACACAAAACGACCAGCAGTAATTGTACTTTTGTCTTTTGTCGTATGACAGCCTGTTATAAGAAAATGGAAAGAAAATGTGAACTTGAATGCCTTTTCATACGTTACACTGTGTTACTCTAAGAATACGTACTGCATCTAAAATACGAAGAAGGAAAAATACGAGCGAAAAGTTATTATAGCTACATTAGCTTCTCTATCACGCACACAAATATCGTCGTTGCACGATAAAAATCTATCCTTCTACATTCCTGCAAAGTTTGTTACTGTTTAGTTTGTTTGTTTTTTAGCAAAACCCCATGTAGTGGTCCTTTTTTCGTTCTTTCGATGGATTATGATATCGTTATTGTTGGTTAGGTACGTAATAAAACTGTCTCCTGATACTATATTCTGCACGTTTGTTTAACGTTCACCGAGGTATTCAGCATACGTTCAATAAGCTCTCTAAATGCGAAGAAACACCCCACCTTGTCAATAATACGATGCTGGATGCTTCACAAAAAAGCTGATTATCATACAGCAGGGCACTACATTCACCCACCTAGCTACGATTATTGCTTTCGTACTCCTTTCTGGCATTTGATTTGGCAAATTCTACTCACAATCGCTCAACTGGGGCTATAATATCGTTTGCAAAGATGTGTATTCTGTAGTGTGTCTTTTGTTTGAATGCTAACCGGGGATGGGAGTGGGTTTTTCCCTTTCTTTGCTAACGATCAAGAAGAAACGCTTGCTTATCGCAGCTTCTCCCTCAACCAATCCTCGGTCATATCGTCCAGCTCGCGGATTTCATAGTAGCGCGTCAGGTCGGCCTCGCGCTGCAACGCCATGCGCGTTTTCGCGTACAGCATGCACAGCTCCATCTGGCTGTCGCGCGGAGTGTAGAATATGAAGCACATCGGGTATGATATTCGTGAATCATCGTGTACCATCTTGTAGCTGTAGATGATGTAGCGCGGCTGATGACTGGGCAGCTGTTCCTGCAGCTCCTCGATTGCTACATCATCCAGCAGCTCATCCACGGTGACCAGTTGCTTCTCGCGATCGATTTTCACTAAAACCGACCGATCAACGCGTATTAGTTTTACACAACATGGCAAGTAAATAATGCTCTTTTTTTTCTTTTCTTTTCCCCCTCCACAATGCTGATAGCGGTGAGCTGAGGAACGATGATTCATCGCCAAGCGCGACCGATAATACACGCGCAGGGAAGAATAGGGAGCGTAGCGGTATACTTACGAATCAGTGCCGTATTGCTTGCGTTACGTCGGAAGCGAAATTTGCTGATCTCTTCCTTTGCCTCGGGGCTAATATCACAGATCTGCGCTTCGGTCTATTCAAGCGGAAACGAATGATTAGGAACAATTATCTTATCCAAACGGGGTTTAAACACCCGTCTGCCCTGAATTGAAAATAAAAACGATCTTACCATTTTCTTTCCGGTTTTTGTTGCTGGATTTAGATTGCCAGATCACAACACAATTCTAATCGATATGTTTCGTTTGTTAGAAATTTCAAATAAAACAAATGCGAAAATACACTACGCGAAGGTACGGTGAAAGAGCGGCGATGTTTGAATGCGCCTCGCCTAGATTCTTTGTTTGTGTTTTGTTCGATATGGTTGTGTATTTGTTGTCTTCTTGTTTTAAGCTGTCAAATCGTGTACACCGCGTAGTTGAGGAGTTTTCTCACACACTCACGTTAATTTGGGTACTGCTACCATGCTTATTGCCTCGGAAGTCGTGAAATTATGTTTCACATTCAATTTAAATTAAGTAAAACGTCTTTGAACAATCTAATATTTATCAATAACGTTATTCAATCTTTGCAATCATACTTTTTAATGCCTAATTCAAAATTCTTTTTTTTTTCAAATCCAGCTTATCAGCTCTGTGAACGTGCTCCAGTTTGTTTACGTCATCTGGCTGACAACAAACAACAATCCAGATCGCTTCGAAAGGTTCACAATCGATTTGTGGGGCCATTTTTCGTGTTTTATTTCCAAAATAAGGTTTAGATTTTCGCGATGGATCTTGAACAAATTCACCAAGAAGCGCGACAAGCAGCACTAAACGAAGTGAAGAACATGTTTCAACGGTCCAACCAGATGGAGAAGGTGGATCAGTATCGACGTCGCATCTATCGCAAGAATCTCTCGATGGATGCGCAGCTGAAAACGTGTATGCAGAATCAAACGGACGATGTGAAGATTGGCGTTAAGAAGCTGCAGACTGCACTGGACCAGATACAGGAAATCGGCGACCGGATGAAGAACACTTTCGCGATGCTGACTGACGTACCGGCCGTGTACGACACGTTGGAAAATGTGCGGGATGAAAATGCAAAACATTCCCAGTACATGACGGCGATGGAAAATTTGAAGCACATCTTCACCGTCCAGTCCAGCGTGGACAAGGCGATGCAGTGGATCGAAGAAGATAAGCTACTGCACGCCCACCAGTGTTTGTCCGATCTGGAGAATTCGCGTGACGATCTGCTTTACGAGCTGCACAAGCTACCGAAACAGAATGCGCACGATAAGATTACGCTCAAGCGGTACTTTGAAAAAGTGGAAACGGTTTCGGTGACGCTCGAGAAGAAAATACGGTTAGTGCTGCAACGCACGCTAAACACGGTACGCAAAGAGCCGACCGTTATCGTTACGGCGCTGCGCATTATCGAGCGTGAGGAAAAGGCCGATGCGTTCGCGTTGCAGCAGCAGAAAAATACGGGCTTCATAGCACCCGGTCGTCCGAAGCGTTGGCGACAAAAGGCGCTGGATGTGCTAAACGATGCGGTTGTGCAGCGCATCGAAGGGTCAAAGCTAGAGGAACGGTCTGATAATAAGATGTGGCTGGTACGGGATCTCGAACTGACGAGACAGTTTCTGTTGGAAGATATGCGTGTGGTGAAATCGCTGTGCGTTCCTTGCTTTCCTCCGCATTACAACATACTGAATGAGTACGTGAAAATGTACCACAACGCAATGTCTACATATGTAAGTATCGAAAACTCGCACTCTTTTCGGTTGGGTGAGTTATACAATACGAATCTTTGAATTTCAGCTTGAAGAACTCATACAAACAGGCCTGGAAGGCAACGAGTATGTGACGATATTATCGTGGATCATGAACACATACCCAGGCCAGGAGCTTATGCAACATCCGGATCTGCAGATTGACCTGTCTGACGCTGGTCCGCTAGTAAGCAGGCAGCGCTTGCACGAAATGGAAACGGCCTATCTGCGAACGATGGAACGAAACTACCAGGAATGGATGACGAAGACACTCGAAACGGAGAAAGCGGACTGGATCAATGGAGTCGAAATGGAGACGAGCGATCAGTACTACCACACATCCGCCCCGATGATCATTTACCAGATGATTGATCAAAATCTGCAAGTCACCAATACGACCCACTCGGATCTGACGTTCAACGCGCTCATATTAAGCATCCAGCAGATGACCAAGTACGGTCACATCTACCGCACGGCCGTTATCGAGTACAAGGAGCGCCACTTTCGGGATCGTAGTCAGGCCCCATTCTTTACACAGCACATCATCACGATTGTGAACAATTGCCAGCAAATGATTGAAATAGCACAGCAGCTGAAGCAACTGTACTGGCCCAAATCAAAGACGCAGCACTACGAGGAGTTTGAAAAACTGGTCAAAACGTACCAAACGTTGCGTGACGAAACGGGGCTAGTGCTGCTAGAAGAAGCTTTCCTCGATCTGGAAGGACACTTTAACGAGCTGTTTACAGCCAAGTGGACCACCTCGTCCGTGTCAGTCGATACGATATGCGTAACGTTGGAGGACTACTTCCAGGACTACAACCATTTGCGCACCGCCAACTTTGAGTACGTTATCGGCGAAGCGCAGAAAATGGTCGCAAAGCGGTACATCAAGGCAATGCTTTCGAAACGACTAAACAAAAACCGGGCCGAGTGTGAGGTGCTCGCGAAGAAGATCGCCAAAGAAGCGAAACAGATCAAGGTGTTTTTCGAAAAGGTGGCTCCGAACGTGGCGAAAAGTGATTCACCGATCGACGTCATTTCCAATCTTGCCAGTTTGCTGAACTGTGACGCCGAGATGCTGGTGCTGGATCTGCACTCGGTGCTGTCATCGTACCCGTCGATTACCGAAGACCACCTGGTACGGTTGTTCTATATGCGGAATGATTTTAAGACAAGCGAATTGAAGGAAAAGGTTCAAGACGCGTTGGCTTCGAGAAAATCGACCATCAGTCACGACAAGCAGGACGCAATTTTCAAGGAGATTGTGTTCTCTGATAAGCTCTGGTAAATGGCGAATACGAATATTATATGTAATCATGTATCTTTATGTTATTCAATATAATGTTATCACTACACAATCTTGAATGAGTATGGCATCAATTCTTTAACCGAAATAGGTTCCCAGGACCAGGATATGGTCAGTGGAAACGCGCTTGGATCGTGGAAAATTCTGCCGAAGGTTAATCATTATCTGCAATCAGGATCAGTAAACATTTCCAGAACCGAAAAAGGTTTGCGTGATAAGGCCGACATTACTACGAGATAAGCAGAATATATTTTTCTTTGCTTTGTGGGCGCCTTCTTACAAACAATATTGGAAAGGAACGGATTTTTTTTTATTAAATCAAATGATAAAAAAATATTTTTTACAAATGTATTCTTGCTTGAAATCAAGAAAATCCGACCCTGTCACTACACAAAACTGTCAGCTGAGTTGTCATATGCTTAAACGTCAAAACGATAGCTGGTGCTGGTAGTTCAATCACGCACGTCGTCGTCAACAAATCGAACGGAGGAGAAAAAGGTGTCTGTTTGAATCATCCGCTCGCCAGCGAGAGGGCCCCTTGTCGCGTACACATCGCCTCCACAAAGCAAGACACAAACACGGACCTCATCAACAACAACCGGAAACAGAACGCAGAAAACCCCGCTGCCGCATCCGATGTGTGCAGCTTCCATCCAAGACAAGCGTGTGCAATCGTAGCAAAAGCCAACGTGAACCGTCCGCCGTTCGGTGATTCGTCGTCACATACCAATTTTGCCGTGCACACTTGGGAGGGCTGCAACCACCGTGTTGTAAGCGCTCGGAATCGATTTGGATGGAAGTATGAACCAAGAGCCTTTCACATACGCCTTATCGCAGATCAGTCACTTAGTGTCGAACGTGAACAAGAAAAACACCCCGGCCACAGCTCGTCAGTTAGCGCAGGTAGGTGGAAAACTGTTCCTGCGAGATCATCGCACCCCTCCCCTACTCCATTTCCTCACGTATCCGTTCTGCACGAGCTGTAAAAGAAAGTTGGAGCACGATGATGAGGGTGGAAAGTGAATATGTGGACAGACCGCGCTAAAGTGCATCTTTGGCAACCGTAAAAACAACCTCAGGAGAAAGTAGAAATAATCAAAACGCTACATGCGCGGAGCGCGCTTAGTTGTGGAATGTTTATAAAACACGTCAAGATCCTTGGCAATGTGGCAATGGAATGTAATCGAAGAAATGTTGCCTCGATTCGCTCGTTATGGGCAATTCTATTTGGGGTGGTAGAGTGCATTTGGTTGAGTGGAGAAAAAAAAAGCTATTTATAGGATATTCGTAATATGTCCCTATTTGACGGCCACGCGAGTTGCTGGGTAGGGGCGAGCTATTGTAGCAGGTGCACTTCTATTGTATTATCGTTCATTACACAAATATTACGAACATTTGATATGCTGGATGTGTGTTAGTAATGACGGCCTCCCTCGATCGAGTTTCTGTTTTGCCAATGAACAGGTTGTGCTATAAATGCAGATACATTTAAGGAAATAGGAAGAAAATGTGGCCCTTTTTGAATGCATTTTATTGAATCCTACGTTATTTTAAACGATTCTATCTACAGAGAGAAGAACGGCTCGTAAAATAGACGATGTTTCGTGGGTTGTTTGTGTTTCGTAAGCGCCTTTACGTTGTCTTCACCAGGCAACGAAGTGACGTTTGCTATTTTTTTCTTCTCCCTACGAGGCAACCAAAACTGACAGCTCCATATACCAGCACCAGCTTTGCGATGGCGTTACTGTCGAGCGTAGCCGGTGCTGGCTGTCATTCCATGCTCCGCCATGTTGTTTGGTCGGAAGTGAAAGAGAAGCGATTTGGACTTGGAGAGTGTTAGTACGGTTTTCAGGCACGGTGCGATCCGTGAAATAGCAAAAGAAAGGAAAAAAAGATGGAAAATTCTCCAGGAAAGCCGATTTTACTTGATTTGTGACAAAGGAAGAAGTGAAGTTACACCCGGGGAGCGGATACTTTCGAAATAATCCTGTTTTCCTCGGTGGCGGTGGTCTCCCCGGAAACGCACAGGGAAGCCAGGGCAACTACTGGAGCAGCTCTTCGCTGTGGAAGAAGATTTGCAAGTTTTATTTTACTCTTCTTATTCGTCGCGGTCATTTTATCGAAAGTGTTCCAGTCCATTCCACATATTATTAAGCTCGGCTTCTGGCAGCGTTCTCATTGCCTCATTTGCCAAGTCCAGAAAAAAGTGATAATCTCATTTCAATACGTTTTCTTCCTAACTGTTTTGTCTTGAATCTCCCCCTTCATTTATCGGTCGAAATAATGTTACGGGTGTCTTCATCCTATTGATCTCCGGTATATTTCGTGTGTTGAAAAAATAAAACTGTTACGTGCCCGGGAATTTTCAACCGTATCCCAACACGCATAGTTGGTGAAGGACTTCGGACTAGAAGCCGACCGTCACTTGCTGCGTTGTTTGTTCTCGTCAATTGACTTCGGGGACGCCACACATTCCGCTTCCAGAGGTTATTGCCAGGCTCGCTTACTGGCCACGGAACTTGCGAGCCTGACAAATAAACCGCAGCTGGTCGCCAACGTTTGCTTCGCCGTCGACAATCCGTTCCCGCAGCAAAAGGTAAGCAATAGGTGCAGCAAAATGGTGGTGCCGTATGCGTTTGACTGTGACATATTGAACCATAATAATTCGTATGTGTTTCCCCCCCCCCCTTCTTATCTCCTTACTCTCTCACCCTCTCGGTTGCATCTTGTGTACGCTGTTCTGCATGATTGCGTTTGCGGCGGGGTGTTGACTTACCCGTAACCTTTTGCAGTCCCTGAAGCCAACGTCGAACTTGCTGCCACAGATCTCGAAAACACTTTCCTGTACACCGATCCAGGAAACAGCGCTGTCGATTGCTTTGCTGAACTCGGAACATCCGGAGATAGTACGGCTTGCGGAAGCGCATCTCAAAAACTGTCTCACTGAGCTAATAGAGAGCTACATCGAATCCGGTGAGTAAAATGAGGTTTCATAATGTATGCTTCATTTTTTTATGCTAGATAAATAAATTATAATTTCCGTAACACCGCCGTTTCCATTATGTTTACTGTATTGACTAATTTTTCACCTGGATTTCTTTCAGATTCGGGCAGCAACTTAGAGGGAAGCCTTAACGACGTATCGCCAGAATTTCTGCAACAAATACTGTCACTGATTTCCTACGGCAAGCACACCACCTTCGGCCTCACTGATCAAACGTACGAACGCTTCCGGCTGCAGCTGTGCCGCGATTTCCCGCGGGATCGCGTACCGCTCATCCTTGCACCGCTGCTGTACACGGAAAACTCTGAAATTTCGGCCGAGATACTGAAAATCAACACACATAGCATCCTGCAATCGTCGATCATGAAAACCTCCTGGACCAACCTGGTCGTGGAAGTGGGCTACTCCTTCACCGCCACGCTAGACGACTGCCGGAACCATCTGCTGAAGGTTGGCGGACGCGATATAACACCCCAGGATGTGGCGAAGATTGTGTCCTCCATGTGCTTGACGCACGAAACGCTCTCGGAAAGTAGCATCAATCTACCCACACCGAGTGCTTTCTGGCCGCAGGGCAGCGATCCTTCCGGGCAAAAAGGCAAGGATGGCAACGGAGGCTCGTCGGCGTCGGAAAACACGACTTGGAAACCCGAGGTGCTAGTGCAGGCGCTGAAAGAGGTAGTCCCGAGCCTGAACTGGAAGGAAGTTTGTCTAGCGTTGGACCATGCGGAATTTATGCTGAAGGACCGTGCGGGACTGTCGCTGCTGTTGACGATCGTCAAGATGGGCATGCAGGCGTGTAACTTGGGCCAAAACTTCCCAGTAGAGTGTCTGTACCAACGGTGGACCAACGTCGAGGGTCAGCTGTCGATCATATCGCAGATTTTGAAAAATCCAGACCTGTACACGTTTGCCGACCATATCTATACGGCCGTCTCGTTGGACCTGCTCAAGACACCGCCAGAAACGGACAGCAAAGAGGTAGCAACGTGGATGTCGCTGCACCTGGTCGACGTTCTGCTGTACATCGCTGACCATGCGAATCTGAGCGAAAAGGTGATGAAAATCTTCAAAGTGCCTGGATCGCTCTGTCCGGATATACTGTTTCTGGCGCTGCTGCAAATTAGTCCACCGATGACGACGGCAAGGCAGGAGCTGTTCACCAATTTGGTGCCGATCTTTCTGGGTAACCATCCGAACGCGGGGACGATTCTCCATCACGCCTGGAACCATTCGACGTTTAACGTGACGCTGCGACCAATCATCCTGCACGCTATGTCGGACTGGTACATGGTTGGGGAAGGCGATCAGTCACGGCTGTCCCGCATCCTGGATGTGGCGCAGGATCTGAAAGCTTTGTCGAATCTGCTTAACATACGTACCTACATGTTCATCATCGATCTTGCCTGTTTGGCTTCGCGACGCGAATACCTCAAGCTAGAGAAGTGGTTGGCGGACAAAATTCGAGACCATGGCGAACCGTTCGTGAAGACGATTCTAAAGTTTTTGCAACGTCGCTGCCCGCAGATCATGGGCGGGAAGTACAGCGAGGAGCAGATCCCAAAATCGTCTCAACTGCCGCCCGAAACGCTGATCACCATTCTGAACTGCCTGCAAGCTTGCATCGGAAACTGTACGCCGGAGGTGGCGGAAATGATACACAACATGACGCAGTACGGTATGTTGCTGAATTCCAAAACTCGCGTTCAGCAACAGCAACAACAGCAGCAACAGCAGGCGCCCCAGCAGCAGCCACCTCCGCCGGGTGTGCTACGGTCGCACCGCGGACTGGAAGCATTCGGTGCGAATGCGATGGGCAGTCAACTGCTACCGCCGATGGTGGATTCGTTGAACAGCCTGACTGCAAATATTGGCGGCCTTAGTATCGGTGGACCCGGTGGTGGCAACAGTGCGTTCAGCTTTAACAACATCATAGCTACGCCCGCCTCACCGTCGCGATTGCTTCCATCGAGCAGTCCATTCCCGATGATGCCACTACCACCGGGAGCGGCTGCTGCCGCCGCTGCCCAGGCCGGAACGCTGGGTCGTCTGCAGCAAACGCCAAACGACAAACTTGGTGCCGCAGGGGGAGCAGCTGGCATTCCCAACCCGGCCATCACACCCTCACCCTTCACGACCGATACCGCGCTGCCGGTTTCGAAAGAGGTGGAAGATGAGGCGAATAGCTATTTCCAGCGCATCTACAACTTGCCACCCCATCCGACGCTGTCGATCGATGAGGTGCTGGATATGTTGCAACGCTACAAAGATTCACCGAATCGGCACGAGAACGACGTGTACCAGTGCATGCTGCGCAATCTGTTCGAGGAGTATAAGTTTTTCCCGCAGTACCCGGACAAGGAGCTGCAAACGACGGCCCAACTGTTCGGTGGTATGGTGGAGCGGAATCTCGTCACGACGTACGTCGCTCTCGGGCTGGCCCTGCGTTGCGTGCTGGATGCGCTTAAAAAGCAGGAAGGAAGCAAGATGTACTACTTTGGCATTACTGCACTGGACCGTTTTAAGAACAAATTGCACCTGTACCCGAAGTATTGCGAGTATGTTCATTCCATTGCACACTTTAGCGAATTCCCCGCGCACCTGATCGAGTACATTGAGTACGGTTCGCAGAGTCAAGAGCCGCCGAACAAGACGCTCGGCCCGGGACCATTGCCACCGTCTATACTGCAGTTCATGCCGAGTGGTACATCCGGTCGCGGACCCGTCGGTAATCCGCTGTACCGCAGCAATTCCGTAACGGGTACGAGCAATCTCACCCTGGCCGGTGTATCAACGTCCGCTTCGGCTGCCGCGGCTGCAGCAGCAGCTGCTGCAGGTACCGGTACGGGTACGCCAGGAAAGATCAATCTTTCCGCTCAGCTAATCCCACCGGGTGGAAGTGGCGTTGGTGGTGGTGCTGGTGGTGCCGGTACTAGCGGTAGCAGTGGTGGAGCTGGAGCCGGCAGTGCAGGTGGTGGTGGTGGACAACCGCCCCGTGTAAAATCAATTGCAAACGCAACCAACATCGACACGCTACTGGTGGCGACACAGGATCGTGAGGAGAAGATTACTGCACCACCAGACGCAATACAGGACAAGACGGCATTCATATTCAACAACCTTAGCCAGATCAATCTGCAGCAAAAGTGTGAGGAAATTAAGGAGATACTGCAGAAAGATTACTACACCTGGTTGGCGCAGTATCTCGTGCTGAAACGTGCCTCTATTGAGGTTAACTTTCACGTGCTGTACTCGAACTTTCTTGATGCGCTCAAAATCCAGGAAATTAACAGGCTCGTCACGAAGGAAACGTTCCGCAATATCCGAGTGCTGTTGCGTTCGGATAAAGGTATTGCGAACTTTTCCGATCGTTCGTTGTTGAAAAATCTGGGCCACTGGCTGGGCATGATGACGCTCGGTCGAAACAAGCCGATTCTGCATCTCGACATCGACGTAAAGTCGCTGTTGGTGGAAGCGTACAACAAAGGTCAGCAGGAGCTGCTCTACGTGGTACCGTTCGTGGCGAAGGTGCTCGAGTCATGTGCGAAGAGTAAGGTGTTCAAACCACCGAACCCGTGGACGATGTCTATTATGAATCTGCTGGCGGAGCTGCACCAAGAACCGGACCTGAAGCTAAACCTGAAGTTTGAAATCGAAGTGCTATGCAAAAACCTAAACATCGACGTTAGCGATCTTAAGCCCGCCATCTATCTGAAGGACCCTGAGCGAGCGCAAAACATTGAATATCAACTGTCACAACCGAAACCACCGAAAGAGACGCCCGCTGCAGTAATGCCAGGTGGTGTTGGTGCAGGAGTGTCGGGAATGGGTGTTGGTGGCAATGCAGGCGGTGGTGGTGTGGTTTCCGTCGTACCGCAACTTCCCCCCGGACCGGAAGATATGGGAACGAGTGGACCGTCCAGCTCGCCCGCTAACGTTGCGATGGATGCTGCGCTGGCAGCGACCGGACCACCGGAGCCTCGCTTCCACTACTCCGATATCAACATTGCAAATCCGAGCCTGAATGCTCAGCATATCGTTTACCACCCGACCGTGGTGATAGTGCACACGCAGTCCCACCTGAAGGTGATCGTGAAGAGCTGCCTCGAGCGTACCATTTCCGAATGGATATCGCTCATCGTTGATCGTAGTGTGAAGATTGCGTCGAAAACGACCGAGCAGATCGTGCGTAAGGATTTTGCGCTTGATTCCGATGAAACGCGTATGCGCCGGTCAGCACACAACATGGCGCGCAGTCTGGTAGCGGGCATGGCAATGATCACCTGTCGCGAACAAATGCTGCAAACGATCCAAAACAACATCAAGGCAGGCTTTCTAACAGCGGTCAGCCACGCGCAAAAGGATATGATTGAGTCGGCCGCCGCTCAGCTAGCTATAGACAACATAGAGCTGGTGTCGGCCTTCATCCAGAAGACGGCCATCGAAAAGGTGGCGGTCGAGATGGATAAGATTCTGGCGGAAGATTTTCAGCTGCGCAAGCTTGCACGACAGGAAGGCCGTCGCTACTGGGATGCGAGCGTGCTGTCGTACCAGGCGGAACGGATGCCGGAGCGTATTCGGCTTAACGTGGGCGGTGTGTCACCGAGCCAGCTGGCAGTGTACGAAGAGTTTTCGCGCAACATCCCTGGCTTCCTGCCTATAACGGAGCGCGATGCAGCCCAGTTTGCACCGAAGATGGCGGTTAGTTGAGATGAGGGATTTAGTTGAAATAGTAGAAGTAATGGAATGATTTTGTGTGCTTATTTTAGGAGATGATACCATTCGTTGCTACGCCGGATGAGATCGGTGCGATGTACGATGAGCTGGCAAGCAAGATGGATACGTTCATTAAAACGACGCGTCTAGTGCCGATTCTGCAGGTAGCAATGTGTTGCTAAATGCCACTGAAACTTATCCAACAGTATAAAACTAATGTGTGTGTATTGATGGCGTCTCAATTAGGTTCATACTAACAACATGGAACAGCTGCTGGAGTGCTTAATTCACGCGCACCGTTCGTTGGACAACCTTACCGGATGCACGCTGTTGAACAAAGCGGTCGAGGGTTTGCTGGAAGGATTGGTCAACATTCCCGACCAGCTCGAGCACATCAAGCTGTACCGCGATATTCATCTGCGCGTAATGCGCCTCATGCAAGACAATCGACTGTTTGGTCCAATGTGGACGAACAAAGCCATCACGCGTTACATGGTGGAATGTCGCGAAGAATTGCGCTACAACGTGGAAGCGGTCGATCTGTTGATTTCGTCCAACTTTGTCAACATGCAGCAGTTCGATATGATGCTGGTACAGCTCATGGATAATGGCAACAACTATGTGGCGGTCGTGTTTGCAATGCAACTGCTGCAGACGTTCTTTATCGATGAGCGTCACAATTCGGTCATTACCGAAAACGATCTGGCAGGCACGATCGAAATGCTGCACCGTCTAACCGCACATCCGCGTGCACCGGAAGGGCTGACGCATCTGATCGAAATGCTGCGTGCAAATCACGACCCGAACTCGTTCCTGATGGACCGAACCATCGTTGGTCCGACCTCCTACATCCATGCGGGTGTAGCACAAGCAAGGGTACGTTTCCTTGCTGGGGGGGGGGGGGGGGATGTGTATACAACGGTTTTATAATAATTACATGCTTTTTCATCTTTTTTAGTCGGATATTGACGATTCGCCCGGTTTCCTAGAACGCGCTGAATTCTTACTCAAGGATTGGGTCTCGATTGCCCTGTCGCCTAATACCTGCCGCGATCCGCTGAAGGGTTTCAGCTTGTTCGTAGGCAAAATGAATGCGCACGGCATACTGAAGGGAGACGAACCGCTGACCCGTTTCTTCCGCTTCGCCACGCAGTACTGCATCGATCTAACCTATCGCAATATGAACGAACCGAATTGGAAAACGAAAATCTTCCAGTTCATCGATGCGTATGTCCGCTTGATTGCGCTGCTGGTAAAACACTCGGGTGAAAGTGGCAGCACAAACACGAAGCTGAATCTGCTGAATAAGGTACTTACCAGACTTTTCTCTACAGCACGAATTGAACAATTTTTTAATGCTGATTTTTTTTTTCTCTCTCTCTCTCTCTCTCTCTCTCTCTCTCTCTCTCTCTCTCTCGCTCGTTTAGATTCTTGGTATTGTCATCGGCATTCTGCTGCACGATCAGGAGGTACACACCACCGCATTCCAGCAGATCGGTTACCATCGAATCTTTGCAATGCTCTTCCTCGAGCTTACCACGCACGATCCAATTCTGGAGAACATCAGCATCAGCGTCATCACGGCATTCTGCCACACGTACCACATCCTGCGTCCATCGGCTGCACCCGGCTTTTGCTACTCTTGGCTAGAGCTAATCGCGCACCGCGTCTTCATTGGTCGTGTCCTGGCCCTGATTCCCCAGCAGAAGGGCTGGAATATGTACTCGCAGCTGCTGATCGATCTGTTCAAGTACCTTGCACCGTTCCTGCGTAACGCCGAACTGGCCAAGCCAGTACAGCATCTGTACAAGGGTACGCTGCGCGTGCTGCTGGTGCTGCTGCATGATTTCCCCGAATTTTTGTGCGACTATCACTTCGCCTTCTGCGATGTCATTCCATCGAACTGCATCCAGATGCGCAATCTTATCCTGTCGCCGTATCCACGCAACATGCGCTTGCCCGATCCATTCACACCGAATCTGAAGGTAGTGTATCTGTGTGCAGGCTTGCGAAGTGTATATGAATCATTTTTCTTTAACGCGGCTGCTCTCTTTTACAGGTTGATATGTTGAATGATATTGGAGGATCGCCACGGATTTCCATCAACTATGCTTCGTCGATTCAGCCGGCCAGCTTCAAGAAGGACCTAGACTCATACCTCAAGGCCCGTGCTCCGGTCACTTTCCTGTCGGAGCTGCGCTCGAACCTTCAGATCTCGAACGAGGTCGGTTCGCGCTACAATATTCCGCTGATGAACGCGCTGGTGCTATACGTTGGCACCCAAGCAATTGCTCACATTCGGTAAGAACTAGAAATGGGTAACACAGATTCAGATTCATGAATAATTGAAATGAATGAATGAATCTGAATCTCAAAAAAAGAGATTCATGAATCTCTGAAGATTCGTGAATCTCATAAGATTTATGATCTATAGCGTTCACAGGTTCATGAAAATCATAGAAATTCATCAATCTTAGGAGGTTCATGAATCCTTAGAGATTCATGATTCTTTAAAGAATCGATTCGAGAATCAAATCACTCATAGCTGAAGATCCATATTAATGGATCTTCTCAAAAGATTCATGAAGCACAACACTAGAACGCCTTAAAAATGAGGGTTTTGTCTTAATTTACTTATTATCATGCCGTTATTCTTGTTTTTTTTTTCTAGATCGAAAAATTTGGGCCCAACGATGTCCACCATTATTCATAGCGCGCACATGGATATCTTCCAAAACTTGGCCGTCGATCTGGACACGGAGGGACGCTATTTGTTCCTGAATGCGATTGCCAACCAGTTGCGCTATCCGAACAGCCACACGCATTACTTCAGCTGCTGCATTCTATACCTGTTCGCAGAGGCAAACTCGGAAGCTATCCAGGTATGTTATTTGAGCAATGTTGGGATAGTTACGAAACAACGATCTGGTTTTAAAAATAAAATGTTCCCCCATTTTCCGTTCTGTGTAGGAGCAAATCACACGTGTTTTGCTTGAGCGCTTGATTGTTAATCGACCACACCCGTGGGGTTTGCTGATCACGTTCATCGAGCTGATCAAGAATCCGATCTACAAATTCTGGGATCACGATTTTGTGCACTGTGCTCCGGAAATCGAACGGTGAGTTGTGCTTGTTTGCGTGAGAGCAAAAGATCAACTAAAAACGAATTGCTTACATTGTATTCCAGGCTTTTCGAGTCGGTAGCTAAATCCTGCATGGTCGCCAGCAAGAGCCAGCAACAAATTCAAAACGTCGAGCCAGACATTACCGAGTGCAGCTAAATAAATGCCCAACACAGAATTGCTCTCAGCATTCGAACCGGTTTATTGTCGGCGATACAGCTACTGTAAGCAACCAACCAACGATACATCAGAAGAGGAATCGTGCTGTCACGACATTCGCAAATGTTAGGGAATCGATAGATGGTAGGCAAACACGCTCATCAACAGCAAACGTTAAACTATACTTTGCTGTTTGTGTGTGTAAATTGTGAACGGAGAAGGGAAGGATGAGTGTGAGAAAAGAAATGATTCGTCCAATTGTTGCATTTTCCATTACCTTTAGAGTGGCCGCTAAAGGTGACGGATTGGGTGGCATAAACAGCTGATCTAGAAGATCGTAGTGTGGTAGTAATCGAATGGTCTATGTGTGTGAGAATGTATGTAAGTAGATGTACAGAGTTGCAGAACGTAGAGGGGGAGTAAACAGAAAAAAAAAGATGTTTCAGAAGCCACTGGATCGGTCAGTATATTTTACTCTGTGCACTAGATATACAAAATTGTTCGTAATAATTGTAATAAATAAGGGATTCGAAATTTGAAATCTTAACGACAACGATGTCCGATCGAGTATAGTCTTATCGATCCTCACTCCCTACGAAGCTGGACCAATTTGCTGTAAGTAAGATTGTCTTCTTTTTTTTTGCCCATTGTTCGCAAGAAAATGTATAAAAATAGCAAACGTATTACACATCACAAAGATTGTCTGTGTGTGTGTGTGTGTGTGGTATAATGTATGAAGAGAGCGTAGCTGAGTGGACACAAACCCACCCCACCCCATTATCTGATCATGCGGACCATTACTCTCTCAATTGTAGTTTACTTTTCGTTTTCGCGCCATATTTTTTGCGTGAAATGATCTCCCATTGCAATCTATGCTCGGAATGAGTACGCGCTAGGAGAAGGAGTAGT
>KB703870.1:0-21477 GCA_000349165.1 Anopheles christyi | reverse complement strand
TGTGTGTGTGTGTGTGTGTGTGTGTGGGTGTGGGTGTGTGTTAAGATCAATGTGGTGCAAATCTTCCATAGCCAATGCTATATTCATATAAAGTTCCATGGTGTCACGTTAATGCAATGTAACAATCTGATCAATGAATTGTGTTTGTTTTTTTTTTTTGGAACGATCTTGCCATCCACATTTGGAGAAACCAAACTCAGCGCCATATTGTGGAAGTGGATCAACAAGCTATTCCGATATGTCCAATGCACCGACCCTTTCAATGATGGTCTCCGTAGGTGTTATAGTAAAAATGTCTTTTATTTTAACGCTAAAAATATCACCGATTCATTGATGCAAACCAAAATTCGTCAAAATCGCTGCCGCTCGAGGTAGACCAAAAAAAGAGCACAAACGGATGAAGGGGTTGGGGAGCGATTTACAGACGATGCGGCAATGGTCGCGTGTGGGCCGGTGGTGACTATTATTGAACGGAAAAAAGAAAACACCTCCACTTCCGACTGAGGTGAGTGCGTATAATGCCGGGAAAGGACGCCTCGAACCAACATACGAATGAACGAACGAACGAACGAGCGAACGGACGAACCATGCCGGCTCGTGGGCGACAGGAAATAAGAATTGCCGGATGAAGACCGTCCGGAACGCGGAGTGCCGAGGGTTGACAAACGAATGCATGACAAGCCAAAGCCCACACGCACGAGCAAGGAAACGAAATAGCCGGTAAATGCCTCTGGAAGAACGAGGCGCGCAATGTTTTATTATTAGTATCCAACCGTTGGCGAAGGCGCGAGCAACGCCGAACCACCGCCGTCTTGGAGAATCCACCTACGTAAGTGTTCGGGCACGCATACTTATGGATGGTTTCGTAAAAGCACATATCGCTCCAATCCACCCTATACCTAAACACACACAAACAAATCGAGTACGGTTACAGCCAAAACCAACATTGCCATCCAGAAGGCCAGCGTGGCCACGGCTCGATGCGCACGCGCTTCGTTCGCCCACCAGGATGGGGAGGGGAGGAGTGTTTCCTTCCCTCACCTACACCCAACTGGCGTAAAATCTAAGGGCAGCTTAAGTGGATGGATGACGGATGCGAATAGTCCCACACGGTCCCGGCGAGGGCATGGCGACGGCGCTGGACGATGAGAGTATTTTTCGTTCAATTCGGTCAACGAAACCGTGTGTGACGAGTGTGGGACTGAGCGACATGTTGACGCTTGCCGATCCTCTTTAGAGGCCGTGACGAAGGAAGTTGGGTCGAGCAGGCATACTCTCCCTCACAGATGTGATTTCTTCGACTACTAGATGACAGTTTATACTTATACGTTATGGACACAATCAAGTGGGAAGAGCTTTTATCGATTGGTAAAGCCGTTTCAACAGTAATATTCATTGATGACCTCATGAGTTCGTCCCAGAAAGAGAAAGATGCGTTAGAGAGGTGATCACAGTTTACCCTTTATACTGCTTATAGTAGCGTATTCCTGTATGTATAACAACCCGCTGTTCGTCCAAAATTAAACTAATTTAAACCAACAAGAAGTGGTAAGCGCAAAATAACTTTGTTCTTCTTCTTCTTCATTGGCGTAACGAATCATGCGGCCATGCCGGCCTTTTACAGTCTTGCTTGACTTATTTTTACCACTCCACCGGATAGTCATCCCTTGCTGCGGTGGGACGGTCCAGATGGAAATCGATGATCGACGTCCTGCCTATGAAGCAGCGCGACCGTCTATCCATTCAAATACCGAGCCACCGCAACTTTGTTCACGTTGTCCAAATGACGACAGTGAAGTTAAGGATATGTATTAGAAGGCTGACAACATGAGACTAGTGTCGATTCCAGCATTAATCAGGATGCGATGTTTTATCACTTCGTTGAGTATTTCGTGTTAACCACCATAGTAACCATACTCAATTGAATCTGAGTTCAAATTAACATTTTGAGGCATAGGGTACATATGGGTAGGGTGGGTTCTTTCACGCGCAGAAATCCAATATCGTTAATTGGACAATCGATTGGTTTTACTAGGTTTTGTACTTTATTCTCTTTGACTAACATTTTCGATTTGATACAAAGTGACACGTACGTTAAAACTTCCGACGACATAGCATTTCACTCTGTTTTTGGAAAGCGCTCTTAGTTTATGAAATAAAGCAATTACATGATTATGATGTTGTTATTTGAAACCAAGAACAAGAGAAAAAAAATCTACCAACTATGCTCGGAATTCTTAACGTCGACAACAATTAACGACCATTCAGGATTAGTCAGCAATCGGTATCAAAATACTGATTTTTATTCTAGAAATTTGCAGCATTTGTAGAGTATGATGTCAATTTTAAATGAAATAAAAATAAGCAAACGGTCAACAATACGGCATAACCGTAATACTCCAATAAATAAATAAATAAATAAAAATAAGCAAACTCATTCTAGAACATTATGTAAAACAAATGGAACATTTAGAATTTTGGACGTGATCGTGCAGCGATTTTAAGTATAGCACAGTATTGCTATGGTTCACATATGATTTTTAATGTATTTTGAGTTTTGTTTTTCTATGTTCATTATTTAATTTCATTTAAAGAATAATAATAATAACAAATACAATGCAATCAATTGGAAATAATAGTCCAAATGTCAGGGCACAGACTGCACAACATATACTTTACGAAATAAAAATTAAAAACATAAAACCTATTTGTTCCTAAAATTGTTCACTTAATGTATGTTTCCTGCGGATGAGGTTTAATAAAATTTGGCAATATTATTCGCTTAAATTAGATGCAATAAAAAAACAAACCTGTAATTTTATATGCTTAGAATTTTAAATCTCCGTTGAGAATTCTAATGGATGGTTCTTGACTGGACTGATTATTGTTAGCAATTGCCGATTTTTCAAAATGTCATTTTTTTTTATGCCGGATAATCCGCCCCCGGTTAACTCGGCTCCGGGAAACCGACGTGCGAACTATCGAAGGGTGGATTAAACAGGGGCAAATTATTGAATGTATACTGCACAGAGTTTTAACAACCATAATTCCCAATATATTTAATATAATGAAAGCTTCTGTTCGTTAATATGATTTACCATGGTTACTTTTACTATTTATTACTAGTGTGAATTCTACCGATTGTAAACGAAACCCGCAACCATTCAAATTATTAAAATTCTCTTACCTATGATTTGACTAAGTTTATCATTCCCTTTGGCTTTTAGGCGCCGGGGTCTCAGTACGATCTAGCATTATTTAGAAGATTTATATTACGTAGTCCGATACCAATACATTCTATGATTACACTAGCATTCTCTTCGATGATGTTAAATTTCGCCTGAAATTGATCAAAACGTTAGTACACCTTACACATTTAATTTAAAAAAGAACAGCAATATTCTGACACCAACCTTTGTCATCAATTCCGTGACATAGATCGCTGTTTTGGTATGCATGGTCAACAGTTCCGTGCGGATGCGGCTCTTACCATCGGCCAGTGCCATCAGAATGATCATCATGTCTTGTACGTGTCGATCGACACAGGCACCAACGGAGATGGCACTTTTGATCTCGAGTGCAGCTTCCTCACCGCTCTGGAAACTTTTTTTTCTAGCTTCTCCTAGTGCCGATCCGCCAAGAATGGCTCCAGTGCTTGTTTCACAACCAATACTGTAAATCAATGAATGGAGTTTCTATAACATTGTGCGAATCTACCGTCCTTCCTTTTCATCTTACATTATGCCGGAGCAATTGCCTTCTGGTGCCATGTCCATACTCTCTTTATAGACTTCAATGTCTGCTCTACCGCTGTTAATTTGGTTGAGGATCGATTTAGCCCCGCTAGACATGTCATGTGCAATCTAAAATGTTAATAACTTTCAATTAAGTTAGTTACACCGAAAGAAAGACAATTCATACTCAAAATAACCTTCAACGGAAGCACTCCGGCGACATAGCTCCATCCAAAGAATCTGCTCACAGTGCCTACATCGACCAAAGTGACTGGTCTTAATGATTGTACTGGAGTTACTTCTACCACACATTGTCCACCTCCTTTGGGAAAATAGCCTCGCCGGATCAAGTCAAAGTCAAAGCTGGTACCGAATCGCTCCATATTTGGACGAAATATTTCCGTCAAGAAATCCACCTGCGGTGCTAGATCCGTGTTTGTACCTCCTCGCAAATCAAATGTGACTGGTCCAGAGCTGAAGATAGCCACCGGTAGTGTTGCTTGAAGGAGCAAGGTAATACTTCTAAAATATTCCACAAACAAAAAGAAAAGTTAGCATTTCCACATTAATCCTGGGAATGGTCCTCTTACCCTGCTGTTTGAATATGACCCACGAATCTTCCATGTCCTATATGTCCAGGATAAAAGTCAATCTCTGTCGATCCGAGACCTGCTTTTTGTACCCTGCCTTGACAAATATCCCGCATCAGTTCTACCCCTGCAAGATGTTGCGCTGCCAGTCCTGGTTTTTTGCGCCCTTGTCGGATATTTCTAATTCGTACCGGTGTTTTAGTAAGCACGCTGAAGCACAATGCCATCCTTAATATTTGTCCTCCCTGTAGAATAATGGATGTTACATTAATATTTAGACTACACTTGCAGTAAAAACAAAGCCACTTACTCCTTCCAGCACGCTTCCATCTATGTCGAATAGATGGTTTTCCGATATTCTGTTCATTTGTTGAGGTAGTGAGAATGTCTAGGAACAATAAATGTTTCACTATGTTCGGATAGAACTGATTTCCATATGCCACATTCACAACAACCGGCTGCACAAACAGTGAGATTGCTCAAAACAAAGATCAAAACAAGACTGACACAGACCATTGTCAAGACAGTTCTTGAAACCAATTGTGTTGAACATTTGCAAAATATCAAATACTTCTTGCATATTAAAAAAAAAAAATATGTTACAAAATTAATAAAAGCCACTTAGAATTTTGTCAAGCCACGTTCGTAGTCTTCGGACAAGCTGGGATCGCATGTAACAGCAATGTTCTACCAATTGACAGTTGTATTCGAAAATAGAAACAAATTGTTTGAATTTAAAATCTATAGATAATGGTTTGCATGTCACGCTCTGTTTGTTTTGCTTGAGATATTGCACGTAATAATGTATAACCGCGTCCACTAATATAGGCGAAACAAGAATCAAACGAAACCTTTTTGCCTATTCCTCCGCGTTTGCCATTTACATGCTACTTGGGCCTTTGCAAACGTTTCCAATCTGGCCCAACCTGGCGCATTGCCGATCTGTCAAGTTGAGATGCTGTCAAAATCGGTCGGCAACAAATTCGCCATTTTTGTGAACCAATCCTTCGCTCATTGCGGTTGCGTTTTCGTTCGTGCGCGCCAGTAGTCAAATTCTGTTGGACTCGCCGGCGGGAAATCCCTCAAGTGCGTAAAATTCTGCTTCTTATTATTGGATTTGGTGATTAATTTTGGTGTAGGTGACAATTGTTACCACAGCTGCTTTAATTAATTGTGTAGCTACCATTCTAAATCCTTTCATGCATTGTGCGTCAGTGTTAACGATTTGCCAGATATGTGTCCTTGAAGGAACATACTTGCCGTTCTTTTCCACGCACATCTCCCATCTTGTTCTGGTTTTTTTTGCGCTCCGTGTGCGAATTGTTAGATATTTTTGCAACAATTTAATCCTTCGCCGAATTATAATATCGGTTCGCCAAATCGCCAAATACAAATTTATTATGAGCTCATTAATCCTAGATACTGCAGTGATCCTTACGGTGCCGTTTTTCTAATGCTCTTCTGATTGACACACTGCAGTAACGTACGTTTCTTTTCTGTCCTTTTTTTATATTCTTTCATTTGTCACCGTACTGCGGGTGCCTGTATAACGATGAAAACGATGCATCGCCGGTGTTACAATCCATGCGCGTGTGATTACGATAAATGTCATTACATCACCTTGTGGGGAATATGCCACAAATCACCGGTCTAAAACCAGGCAAAAAAGGAGCAACACATACATAATCGCCATGGCTAACAAAGTGGAAGAAATTCGAGGATCGATTGAGACGTCGTTGAAGGACGAATCGAAACCGTGGACACAGTTCTTCAAGCTCGCGGAGGAGAAAACGAACGTGCCGAGGCTATACATATTTCTGGGTGAGTAGTGGCAATAATTAAGTAAATGTTGATGAAAATGCGCGGTCCCTCGATGTCCGTGGCCCGGCTAAACTAGCAGAGAGTACCCCGTTCAAACACATGCTTCAACACCGAGACGAAAGGATGGCGTCGCCCTTCCCAGATGACGTACTTGAGGTGGAACAGCATCTCTGAAGATATTTTTAGGACACGAGCCAGCACACTGCTTATGAACAAGCTAACCGGAAAACAAAAGTGCTTAGCTTGGCATTTTTCCGGGGTATAATGAAGAAACGTGTCTAAAAGACGTTCTTCCACAGTGTAGATCATTGCAGCGTTAGCGTTACTTAATGTGATAGAAATAGACAAAATCAATCTAAATGGTCCCCTATAAAACAAACCACCAGTCTCGCTCAGTCTCCATCTCTTTACTCCGTGATGGTTGATGATGTATTGTGTTTAGCAGTACCTGCTTGACTTGATAATCATTATTATCGTCACAACACCGAATACAGCCGTGAGAGGGTGCATGCATCCGGATTGTGTGTTACACAACCGATGTAAACTACCGAGTAACGTTCACATGCATCCAAACGCCTACCATCATCATCTCCACATACAGGGATGATGGACAATCAGCGGTCGGTTCTATAAAAAACCGATCACTCCGTGCAAATGATTTTAATGATTTTTGTCACGCTGATCGCAAAATGCACACAAGTATGCGAAGGTGTTTACGCTTTGGGGGGAAGTTATATTGATTCTGTCAACATGTACATATTATTTCTGCCGTAAATGCTCAAATGGTAATGTTTTATGAATTTGAGTAATTCTAAAACTTTAGAAAAATGCAAATTTCCAATGCCTGAATTTATAGTAAGTACGGCTACAGGTATTTAGACATCAATAACACATTTATGTGTTTATCCTTCAAGCCCGGTCAACACATGAAAGTTGCTTTTAATTGTTATTTTGATGGATAATATATTCACATAAGACAGCTCTGCAAATTGAGTTACGTTAATACTGTACCTTTTGCCAAATCTTTCCATCTCATTAAAATTGACCAGCCTTGTTTGAAACTACAGTCATAGGAAAAGATAAACATATCACCTAGCTTTGTTGCTTCCCGTTTCATACAGATTCGGCATTGCAATTCTGTGCATTATCTAATCTTTTGAATAATGATAAGAGTAATCTTCTCAAACCAAAAGTGCTTGCATACTTGCTGCAAGTTAAATCCCGTTTCTTGCGAAAGAAGCCATATTTTAAGGTATAAACCTTATCGCCCATCGTTCTTATCAGGTTATACAAATGAGTTTGGGCAAAAACACGATTAATCCATACTACAAATCAAGTAACTGTGTTCTGTCGGATGCTGTCATCAATGTCGATGTACAAATACCGAGTTCTGCCTTGGATGATTCACGAATATTCATATGATCATCTTGTAAGCGCTATTATTGCTATAATTCATCTATATAATTAAAGGAAAATTGCTTGAGTATGTTTTTCTACAGTATTTTCAAAATGTCAAATGGAATGTATAGATTTCACGTGTATATTTCTTGTACACCCCTTAATCCGATGCCCTATACGATTCATAGTACAAGTATTTTATTTACTGATGCATCATTTATGCTTTATTTTAATTATGTTGTTTCAGCATCGCCCCAATTGTAATGCACAAATATGCTTAAAGTAGAAGTTATAGTATTGAGCAAAGTTTCAACCAATAAACAACACTATGTTATCTGTAAAAACGATAATTCCCAGCGGTATTCAACTTTTACATTCAGCCATTCGCCACGAACGGATACATTTTTAAATACACGACTAATGGCGACTTACTGTCTGCTGTCGCTATGAATCTTTCGTTTGCCGTTAGCCTCATTACATGCTCTATGAGTTAGTAGAACGTAAAAGCACATGCAATCGATCGGTTCGCTGATACCGTACAAAGGATGGAAACATGTTGTACGGTAGTAGGAAATTACACTACGTAAAGATGATTTTTAAATAAAGTGAGCTGGTTAGTTACATTCAATGCAATATATACTCTTGTTCTCCAATATATATAGAACCAATATATTTTCCATCTTGCAAAAGTCGAAGTATATTTTCAAAATGGTTTTTAAATTGCCAATTAAATATTGTTGTAATTATAGATGGCTCGTTTATACCGCAGAAAATAAAAATATCGATATAATCGTTACACTATCTTTGCATTGACCCTTCAGTGATGCATGCAACGCATCAATGCTGAAGCGTGTTTAATCGTTTAAGGAATTGATTTTCCCATTCTAGTATGCACGGAATTGTTACAAGGTGCGTTTGTCATGTAAGTCATCAATGCCACTACCCACAAATGACGCTCCAAGTGTACCGATATATTCTACACGTTTTTTTTAATGAAACAATTTTGTTATGACGTGTCCAGCAGCTCACTCTATATAACAAGCTTGATAACGAAATAGTAAGTGAATCCCTCGAGCCACGAGACGGAACTCGCGGGCGCCTGCCGACGTTGATATGCGTGGCGGCGACTATGGTGACGATGCCAATGACGAAGAAACCTGCTTTGCCAAATCATCAATCGACCGTTGCCAGTATAGCCGCCACGAAACCGGGAAAGCTGAACCAACTCATTTCAGTTGTACACCAACTTCTCTTTTTCTCTTACACGTCAAAGTCTCACACTTACTTTCAGACCGTTGAACGAATCGACCTGCTTGCTCTTGACAACAGCGGTTTTACGAGCTTGAGTTAAACAGATGCACTTGATGTGCGTAAAGCTCTGGATGGAACTTTGAACTCGTATCTCTACTACGGAGACACTGTGGAGTAGTAGTGCATCACCATTAAATAACATTACAATGCGACACGCAACTTGCAAACAATGAACTGAACTTTGAGCTTAGCTAACGTGTAAGAAAAAAAGCCGGGTTATATTTCTGAGCGTATTTGTGTAGACAATCTTCTCATCGGAAAACGACGTCTGATGGGGCTTTCAATAAGAAGCGCAATCATTATGCAAGTAAAAAACGTTTCCATTTCTAAGGGTGTCATCTATTTGCAGAAACATGTTACATAGTGAATTTTATTTTTTAATTTTATTATTTTAGTTTAATTCAACGAAAAAAAAATTGTAGTTTACATACACACTGATTTTATTTTACACCAACTTTGTGCGATTTATGTTATTAATTTGTAATCATTCCACGTTTGTTTTCGTGCGTGCTTTTAAAATGTACGATCACATATCGATAACTGTAGATTTTTGTTTACATTGCTATAATGTTTTATTGGTGATACTGTGACACATTTGTACAGATTAGATATGCAAACACATGAATCATAAATGATTTTTACTGATAAATTAATTCCAAATATTTTACTGTGGCCGTAGTTTGGAACCAATCCACACTCCCTTAATTTTGTTTACGTGTGTAGATGTGTAAAGGCCAAGGTAGGTACGCGGCAAAGGAAAAATTCTCAGCCTGAATGGACTGATATTGGACCGGTTTGGGTTTTGTCCATGGTATCGGTCGTAATTACCAGCAACAAGCTCTAGAATTCTGTTTAGTCAAGCAAAGGTCGCTGCACGAACTAACCGAAGGTGAATCGACATAAAAACGGAAGGCTGCTTTACGCGTGTGTGTTAACGTTTTCCGTCTGTGCGGGTTTGACCGATTGGCTTAGCTACATGATCAGTTTATGCTGAACGCTAACAATCGCCAACCAAGTGTAGTTAATTAAAAAACGTTCTATTGTCCACGAGACTTCCGTTCGAGTGTGTTTGGTCTCCTATGTAACATTTCAAAAGTGCAATAAGAATCATATTAGTTGTGTTGAATCGAATAGAAATGGGTTGTCTATTTTTGATGGCTGTGTGATACCACTTCCACTTTTACAATTGGAATTTAAACGAAAGTGGCGTGTGAAGCGATGGATGAAAATCGTTCCAGTTTCTTTGGTTCGATGAGTATCGGCGTAAAAACACATCAAAATTACATCAAAATTAATTACGCGCGGCTAGTTACTGGAAAACTTACGTTGTGGACTATATCTACGTAATATATTTAGCCGAAAAAAAGTTTAAAAATCACTAGTGTAAAGCACCCTAACATAAGAAAGAGGATGGAGATGGATACATGCAACGTAAGCGTGTGTTGAGGTTTACGTGTGCAATTAAAAGTGAAATGTGTCCATGTGGAAGAAGCAGCTTCTTGCTTAACTTTTCTTCGTGTCTTCCAGTATGTCCTATCGCTGTTGGCTTATCGGAAAAAGTATATATACAGTATATAGTACATCATATAAGGGAGCGATCGCATTGGCAGTGGTTCGTTGATAGCGTACACAATCATCTGTGAGATTAGTGAGCATTGGACCTCAACATACTTGACGTTTCAGATGCATTACTACAATTAACCTTTGCTGTTTGATGTGTGAGGAGGTTGAACGCTCGAGGTGGTGATATAGATAGGTTAGATTAATTTCAAGATCAAGTTTGCTAGATTGTGAGCTAGATCGTGGTTTCAGAAAATAAGAGACGCATGTGCGCTTTATAGCAGTTGTACACAGTTTATCTTGAACATAGACATAGACTCTTGCTGCTGTGGCAATCACAATAAAGTTCTCTGGCATATCGTCCTGCAAAAGAATGGCATGTTACATTCGTGCACAAAATGCATATTTTACGCGACGTTCGCGAGTGATTTACGATGGAGGTTATTTTTAGAATTCTCTGTTATAAGTAGTACATATCGCTTAAATATAACGCCAAATACTGGTGCAGGTGTCGAGAATAAAACGTATTGAGAGAAGTGAAAATCAGACGCCTGCATTCTTCCATCGAAAGAGCCATCATCCCGTTAATGTAATTAAATTTGCCTACTTCACTTCAACTTCACTCTATAGATCGCAAATAGGCATAAACAAGCTATGTTATTAAAATTCAGTGTTGATTTTGTTTAATAAATTTTAATTTCGCTTAGTTTTTCAACACAAAATTATATTATTTGCAATTGGAACAACTTACCTTTACACGGGTTGTTAGTGAAATTAGTCGTATTTATTTGCGTAAAACACAGGGAAAACCTTTTGCTGCCCCACATCTGTAACGTGTTGGAACAGTGTAAAATCACTCAGGCGTTAATAAAATTGAACTCCCCATAACGTATCGAATGAAAAGGAAATTGGATCTGATTTCTAAGAAGTAATGTTTCCGTTTCTATTTATACGTCGATACTTTTGAGTGTAAAAATGTGCAACGATTGCTGTATAGTTTTGCCTATGATAGGGAAAGTCTTTTTTTAATTCAGTACTTTTTAAGTTAAATGTTTATTATTTCATTGATAAATGCCTTAAGCTTATATTATTCCGTACGAATGCAGTTGTATCTCTCCATTTAAGTATTTTCATATAAGTATGTATTATATTTACGTTGATGTAGAAGTAATTTTCACTACATGTTATAATGCTCGTCCATACATGCGTATAAAACATATAAAATGCGTTGAAATATTGACACGATTTGTTTTTTAACATCTGTAAGTTAATGTTATCACTTGGTACTCTTTTTCGCCGATCGTATTAGCTGAAAGCCATCCTAAAAAATGACCTTCTCAAAAACCATGCAGCTTCTAGACGGTTTCTATGTTTTTTTTGCAATGTGTTTGTCTCGCGTTTTACTAAGCTAAGAACAATATTGTAGTTTTAGGGCGAATTTTTGCCTTATGACCATAGGTCACTGTATTATTAGAATGGTCAAGTCGCGTCTTCAGCACCGCTTCCCTCTTCGGTTGGTTTTGCTCGTGATGGTTACACACTGGTTTCATTTTTATATTTGCTAAAGAGCACCTGCCGTAAGAATATCACCGTGTATCATAAGATCGCGGACGCTACACTCCGTGAAATAAAGAAGGAACTGGTCAACTGGCTTTAATGATCAGAAAATGCTTGGCTTTTGACACATACGACGACTAGGCGTATCTTTTCTGTTTTACAATTGCACACACTACCGATGATCGTTCGCTATGAGACAATTGACTAGCGTTATTTATTTTTTAGACCGGCATTTTTTTTGCATTTGTTGCCAAGAGGAATTTAGAAATGCAGACAATACGAAGAAAAAGCGCTAAAAGCAGCAAACATTATTTGAAGTTAAAGCGGGCACATCCGACATGTAGCACTGTTGAAAGCAGTGTGATGTACTTAGCTAATATATTGTGTGCGTGTTGAGTCGTATCATGCGCATGTCGTCGTAAAGTTAAAAACCACGTTTTAAGCCAGTATCAAAAGAAGCAGTTATTAGTAGCCTCTAGGGTTGATCGAGCGAAAAAGTATTTAGTGATCGGTAGTGTTCTAGTTGATCGTACCGGTTTTAGACATACATTAAAGTAATAATGCTTGGTTAAACTAACAATATATGTGATTGTGAAACAAATAGGATACATGCGGCGATAAAGTTCAGTTCGTTTATACAATTTGTGGAACACAGCGTGATTAGTTAACGTTGATCTCAATAAAGTGAACAGTTTTATTAGAAAAAGTTAAAATGCCACGACGAGATGGAGCAGATACAACAGTGCCGAAGGATAACTCGGGCTACATTGCTCTAGGTAACAAACCTTTATTACATAGCTATTTTTCGTCTGTATTATCAACCATCAAGCAATTTACAATTATCGGGATGCAAACGTGAATTTTCGCGACGGGCGAATGTATTTTATGAGTTCCTTACACAACGTGCAACGTCACAACGTCAGTCCATTCCGATTTTGAGCTCGCAGGCAACGGTCAATCAGCAAATAGCATTGGCTTTATTATATGCCTAGGTGCTAGGTACCTAGGATATACTAAAAATAGCAATCGGGGTTTCTTGACTCGACCAGTCTGATGGAGGGGAGGTCGAAACGCAAGCGTTGTTCTTGAATCCCGTATGTCCTAGCGAGTTTTTGGTAGTAGAGATGATTAAACTTATTCAGCTATTGCCCACCGGCTATTGCCAAAATGGCTTAGCGAATGATTCGATACCCAAAATTTGGCACATTGCAATTCTCAGGAAGCAAATGCAATATACAATTATTCATTAATGAGGTGTGAATGCCGGCTATAAAAGATTTTTCCAATATTACCGCCAATCTTACATCTCATACACGATGATGCAAATGGTTGGCAGTGATTATATTATGAGTGATATAAATTGCTCAAGCGTAGTCGGCCGCGCATGATCGACACTAGGCTATTTGATTTCATACCCAAGAAAAGAAATTGATCTAGAAATACAAAGGAAATCCTCGTAATAGGAAACATGATCTTTCCACATCTTAGATTTCCAGAGCTGGGAGAAATTGTGTGAAAAGTTACTCTATAATCGTGTAACAAGCCATTGGGCAAGGCAGTGAAATTTTCCTTTGTAATAGTGTTTATGGACGAGAGATTTATGATGTACTTTTGTGAACCAAAACTTTTATATAAATTTCCAAACCATCATTGATGGTTATATTTGAAATTACAAAATTTAAAAAAGTGAAGATGGTTTTGTGCTACAATCTTTTTAAATGCGAAAATTTTAAAAATTTCTTTTTGTATTTTTCAAGGTGGCGTGGCCGTCGTAATTCTGTACCTTGCCTTTGGCTATGGAGCTCAGATCCTCTGCAACGTGATTGGAGTTGCCTATCCCGCATACATCTCGATGAAAGCTATCGAAACCCGTACTAAAGAGGATGACACCAAATGGTTAACGTACTGGGTAACGTTTGGCGTGCTGTCGGTGTTCGAGCATTTCTCTTTCTTCCTGGTTCAGATCATCCCGTTTTACTGGTTGCTTAAGGTAATATTTAGAAACGAAACGGGCACTAGCAGAGATTGTAAATTAAATCCAACTAATCTATCTTCATCTCTATTGCAGTGCTTATTCCACATATGGTGTATGGTACCGATGGAAAACAATGGCTCCACGATCATGTACAACAAGGTTATTCAGCCATACTTCAAGAAATACGAAAAAGGTATTTTTTTATACGATGTGTGTTCAGAGCGTAATATTAATATGCATGTTCTCCTATTATTTTTATTAAGTTGCAGACAACTTCATTAGCGACACCACGGATAAGCTGAAGCAGACGGCTGGAGAAATGATCTCAAAAGTCAAATCAACCTAAGTCGCATATCCTACACTTATTCCCACAGTCACAAACACATACTAAGCACACATACACATAGTTATAAAGGACCCTCCCGACCTCTAAGCCCTTTCGATGACGGACGATCGAATTTTGCGACATTAGAAAAATCAACTGTAAGCAAATGGACGTAGCAGAGGGAATGAGAAAGACGAAAAATTATATGAGTCATTCGCCATCGTGAAACCCGTTGTAGTTTTGATTTACTCACAGAACGAAAATTGTCCTGCTGATTGCTGATTCAGACGTTTATTCACCGTACCTCCAGGGACGAGTTCGCTTGTGGATTATGTGTAACTTTTATATTGCTTTTTTAATTACAATTATTGTCAAAAGAAATGTCGAATGCGGCGTCTTCCTTGCTAATTGTGCAGACTTTGTTTCAACAGTAAAGTCAGTCAGTATAGTGAAATTAATAGTGAACTTAAGAAAACTTTGGAATAGCAGTAGCAAACAAATGAAATTGAGAAAAAGTGAAAAAAAAAAAACAATGAATAGCCTCGGTCTACTGCAGACGCACCCGAAACCGCTCACGTGCTCGAGCCTTCATCTGCCAATCGGTGTTATCGCGGCCATGATGACAATCTTGCCATCTTGCTACTTCAACTTACCATGCCTGTGTCCTTGTGGACGGCCTAAAAGGACTTTACAGGCTTGGTCATTCGGTTCGATGGTTCGAGCCTGGCGAGCTTGACGCGCTACACGATAGTAGGATCGTCATCGTCGGCTCCCATTGCATATTCCTCTCGAACGCGACTAAGATATTGATGATACTCCATGTCTAAGAGGCGTATGTAAGTACCTGATTTAAAAATGTACAGTATAGTGCCAGCTTCGACCGTCACGACTGATTCTTTGAGGTGAAATGTTTCATCACGCTGTAGAATTACCTGTTGGCAGCCTATATGCAGTTGTGGGTGCTGACTTTGAACCCGAGATAGGTGAAATCTTGGACGACTTCAAGTGTGTGTTCACCTATCCGTACCTCACTCCTACGTAGATCAGAATTTGTTTGAAGGCCGCTGGTGCCTGTTTTTGTCTGCAATCCGAATGTTTTCGCCGCCTGCTCAATCCTTTGGTAGGCTTCAGTTAAGAAGGTTAGCTGCAGACCAATGATGTCCATATCACCAGTGTATGCCGTATGCGTACGTATGCGATTATATTTACCACTAAACAATCATGTGGCTTTCAAAATTCACATTGAGCATCATATTGATAATATCGATAAAAATAAAATAAAATTATGACAATCTATAATTGTTTTGTAATATTGTTCACGATTAATATTGTTTTTGCAACATCAGCAAATCATTGTATTATAATTATGAGTAGCTTCTAGCTAATCAGCTCATTTTAATTGAAGACTGACTTGCCGGGCGCTACAACCGTTTTGGTCTGCTGCACGGTGGTCCCAAAAAACCTAAACGTTTTCCACGCCAGCCTTCCATCGCATTTTGGGCCTACCACACCTCCTGTGTACTTGTGGCCGACCACGTTTAATTTAACGACAACCATTTTTCAGATAAACGGAAGGAGCTACCACGTTTTATTTCAAAATCTATGTTAACAACACTTTCGAGTAAAGTGATTCTTATTTTTTAACTGTTGCTAATCGTGCCATCGACATTTTCCGCAGTTTTTACTGCTTCGATCTGTGCAAGCTTCTCAGCCATTTGTCTGTTTCGCCAAGCGGTCATATAGGTTCGTGGATGAACTGGAAGCAAGCCGGCAATACCTATGCAAAGAAAGAATGCATTATTTTCTCCGAATCAAACATTGCATTTTCCATTTGAAGTTGGTTACCTAATAATTCCGCCACCGGTTTCGATATATGAGCTCCGCTACCAATCCAATGACGAACGCGTTCATAGTTAAACGATACTAGCTGCTCATTATGCTCGTTTGGAATCGGGTCGTAAGTGCCTACTTGTTCAATGACTGGCTGATATTGATCTTTGCGGCGCTGTAAATAAAATTTACATTATCTGGTTTCTAACAGATCAACGACATAGTGATACCGGACCATACCTCCATAACAACTATGTGGAAAAAGGGCCGATTCGTGCATCCTTGACGAACAAAGCGAATTGTTTTGGCAGATCGGGCCCAAAATCTTCCCGTACCACTGGCGGCAGCAAGCGACATATTCAAAAAATAACAAATTATCAGATTTTCCTCAACTTTCCGTACTCTTGTGTGGTTACCAATCGTGTGCCGCAAATAAAAACAACATTGATTTGTCATGGACATGCGTTACGTCAACTTCCCATAGAAAATAGAAGTACAAAGACGGTTAGTCGCGCGGATGACATTAAAAAAAATCGTCTTTCAATCTGTTAACATGTTCAGCACCACATCTCCTGAATTCGAGTCATGCCAAGGGTTACCGCCGGGCCGTATCACCCGAATTCGCGTGATGAAGAATCTAATTCTTCACATAATGCAAACCCAGTGGCCCCTCGGTGACTAGCGATTTTTGACACGGCGTTGAAAGTGCAAATGTGCAAAGCAAAGCAAACGGCGCAAAGGAAGATTAAACAGTAATGTATTAATGCTAAGTAAACTTAGTGACCTCTGTACCATCGTTCTAGTTCGGATATACTTCATCTCCGGGAAGATGCAACCTCACAAAATAAAGAGGAAATCCGGGGGCACCGTGGAACGCAATTCCAAAATAAATCATGCGGACAGTAACCGAAGCAGTCGTGCCTTAAAAGCAGAAGAGAATCTCATCATAGAAATAAAAAATGCAGATCTCCGGCAGAGAGTGGCCGCTAAGCAATCACTGGTGGACTGTTGGCGACACAAAAACGAATAGCCTGTTGGGTACGTTTACGATTAAATTGTGGAATCTGTTGCTAAACCTTTTTTACAAATTTGTAGAATCCTGGATAATGCAAAATGGACTAAAAAGTTAACTATTAAGTTATGAAAATCTTGTTTAATCTGTATAAAGCTCGGAACGGAACTTTGCAAAATTCGATCTTATTTTGTTTAAATCAAACTTTTGGCCTTAAATATCGTTTTACAATAAATCGAATATAGCTTAATGAATGAAAGGCGGGCATCGGTTACTACATTAATAGAAAAAAGTAAAAAATATCCACAATTTGTTGAACGATTTTAATTGCATTTTATATCTCAGGCGTATAATTTACAGATCATTTATATGTTATTGTTTAAACAATGAAAGGTGGCCTAATCCAAGTGTTTGATCCTGGGAAGATGGACCTTGAATGTAAGGACAACTTTTTGCCATTTGGAAATCAATCAAGGTTGCATTGAGTTATGTCAGCATACTATACATGATCTTAGTTTGTTTTGTCTTGTTCGCAAAGGTGGTGTACAAAATGGATATTTTAGTAGAAAAATTTCTAAATGAAACTGGTAATTCATATCGGACGTTGTACTACTCTACGGAATTGATGCTGTATTTTGAAAAGCACCATATATTTGAAATAATTTTTGTAAGTATTTATCCATTCAATCACGCCACTGAAATTCGAATGAGAGATATTTCAATGCAGTTCTTCTTCGTCCAGGATTTAATGATTATGTTACAAAAATATCGTCCGCCAAATATTGAAGAATACATAGCAGAACAAATTGTCCAAATTTCGAAAAATTATAATCAAATCAATACGTTTATCTGCCTAAGAGATAACGATGGTAAATCGTGTTTGGAATAATACAATGCCTATATGCTTTCGTACTTAACAAAGATGTTGCTTCACAGAAACCGAGAGAGTGCTGCAAACATTTGAATACAGCGACCGATATTATCCCGTTATAAAATTAGAAGAAGCCTCAGCTGCAACATTCCTTCAAACGCTTAGTGACAAATTAAAATGTTTGAAGCTTCACGATAAACATATGATAATGATGGGAGATATCAAATCAGTGAATCTGGCAAAAAAACATTTCCATTTCCACCAAATACTGCGGGTCCCCAGTAAGAAGTTCTTTGAAAAGCTGCATTCGCGTGTGATAGAGCGCACAAAATTACTACAAATCGATCCGGATCATTCTGTTATTACATACCCGCAACGGATTGTGCTTCTCGGACGTCCTGGTTGTGGCAAACATCGTGTTGGAAAGTGGTTGGCAGAGAAATTGAACATTTGTTTGGGTATGATTTAATACTTTTAATGTTTTAACTATTTGCTCATGATTCTGACCTACATGGTTTACAGTGTCTGTAACTGATTTGGTGGCACAACACAGGCGAGATTTCAATTGCTTTGGCAAAGCTCTTGACTGTGGATCCGTGGAAAATGTACACACGTCCGATTTAATAACGTCCATCGTGCAATATCGACTCTTGCAACCGGACTGCATTCAACGTGGATGGATTTTGCTTGATTTCCCAAACACTGCTAATGACGTCAACAATTTCTTTCAAATGATGATATTTCCTAAAATGTAAGTATTTTTGTTGAAACGAAAAGGTAAAACATACTTTATCAATATTGATACGAGTGATGATTCACAGAGTATTGGTGATGGATACAGATGAGTCAGTTTGTCGGCGTAGAAAATTGTCCCACAGAAAGTCTGATAAGGTGAAGCCTGATAGTTGGCTAAGAACGATGTTTGAAACAGAGGTGAACAATATTTCATTTCAAAAATAGATATTTGTTTTTAAGTTGGTGCAATAATAATAATTTACATTCCTTTCAGTTACAATTCTTCAATATTCATCATAACGCAACAATCGGTGCATTGCATAGGCAAAAGTCTTGTGCTATTATTCATATCGACGGGGGTCGTTCATACTCCAACATTCAGAAGCTCATTATGCATAAATTAATGATATAATATAATTTAAATTCTGTAACCTGTACGTCTTTCTGGTTTACCTCAGCTCCAAACAGGAATAATGTTGTTGTTTATTTATTGCTTTAGAGTCTTCGGGCATTATAATACAAGAATGTTGTTGTTTGTTTATTTTTAAAGACTTCTTGCCATTAAGCCTCATTCGCCTCTTTTATGTTTGTTGATTGATTGAAGTCGGACGGTAAGCCTCCGGTCTTAGCTATCCTAACGAGTTTAGATTCGTTGAGGAAATTAAACAAACCTTATATTTTATTAGGCTCTTTAAAATACATAAGTTATACAACTCTTAAACGCCAGTAACACGGAACACACTATGTTCTGTAGGAAAAGTACACGATATGTGCGTATGGCTGAATATAGCAATAACCAAAAAACAGCCGAAGATTGTAGTGTGTGAAATAAACCATGCTTATCTGGAAGCAGCAGTCGCACTACTTACCTGCCATATTTACCTACTTATTCAATTATTTATTTTATAAAATACGGACTGCCCGGTAGTATAATGGATGAACGCGCCGGCTCCTATAAATGCCGTTTACGCATAGAAAGAAAAAGCTTAGCCATTTCAGCATTAATAAAATTAACACACACTCGCACTGTCATAAATCCGCATAAATAATGTACAGAGGCACGAGTGTTATAGAAAACGCAAATAAACTTCGCGTTTGTGTATGTGTGTTTTTTTATCGCCCTTTTAACAACGCCGTGTCAAAAATCACTAGGCGTTTTCCATATATATGTATATGGAAAGGTAATATGGCGCTGAACGTGTTGATTTGTTTGTAAAAGTTCTAAAACTTTCTCAACAGGTTGCTAAAGAAGCACGTGTTAACAGTTTGAATACTTGCGCTACACTCTTTTCTTTATTCCTTCCAATTCAGTTCCCAAGAAACAAAACTCCCAAGTGACAAATGTAAAATTTATGATTTAGGCTGGTGTGCCCTGTCGTATACGACTTGGTCGTACAACTTTTCAAATTTTTGTATGGGATTTGACAGATAAAGTTGGATGACAGTTTTGGTCGTACGACTAAAATCAAACAATTTTGATTTTGGTCGTACGACCAAATCGAGCACCACCCAAGTAGAAAAATCGAGCAGTTTTTTGTATTTTTTTATTGAACGATTTCAGCTTATCGGGGGGTCAGATTGCACGCACACAAGTACAATGACTACGGTCACAAGCACAGCTTGAACCTCGCTATTAACGAACCAGACGCTTGCAAACTAGCGAAAAGCTAGGTTATGTTGTTGTAAACATTATCTGTTTCTTTCTTCAGCCATCGCCATCGTGTGCCTCTTTCTTACACATCGAACTGTTGCTGCAAACTCTCCTTTGAGAGTCTGATTCTCCTTCATTGGCGGTTGAGCTGTGAATTACAGAGAGGAGCGTAGGTTTTTATTTATTGGAGTGATAATGTGTATACTTACGCAGGTTTGAACATCGTCTCATTTTATCGCCGGCACTTCGTTTTTGAGGTGTAATACATTCCGTATTTGCGTGATTTTCTTTTATATCGTAGGATAATTTCGAACAGCAACAATAAGCACAACAACAACAACATAGGAACAGTTGGAACACATAGGAACAATCGGACGAACATCTTTGATAGATCAAAACACCAGACACGGCTATACCAACCAATGGAAAATTCGCACACGGGAATTTCCCGGTATGGATACGCGCATTACGGTATCCATCGTACAGTGTTTGCTTTCTTCTAGTTTTTTACCTTCCGACCATTCTCGCTCATTTGCTTCGCTCACCTATTCCTTTTTCAACTAGCTCATAGCATTTCTATAGCATACAAATAGAGCTACAGTTTAAAACAAAGCAGGATGCTTGGCGACATTCTGCATAGGTTTGATCATGTGCGATCTTAGGCGACAGTGCATAAGGTGCTGGACGGCGCACGTTCCTTGGCGCCAGTTAGAGACAATATCCTTGCAGTTGTTTTCTTCTGTACTCTTCCCACATTTACAATAGTTACACCCGCAGTAGAAAACGGTCATTTTTTCTGTCCAGAAAACAATTGGTAGTGTGTGAGCCAGAAAGTCGATTCGCCGTTATAAGTGTAATTGTCCGTGGCACAGTAGATCAAACTCTAACTGGATCAAACTGGAAAATAAATCCGTACAAAGTCCACAAGCATTGAGCGGAAGGTGATGAGTTGTTTTTTTTCACCACCAAAAAATATATCACAACGTAGGGCGAACATAGCCTGGATTAGTGACAATACTGATTTAAAGAATGAAACATAACTTTCGCATAACGGTAGTAATGATACAGATTCTGTATCTTTAAACGATAATTTTATTACACGATAAT
>KB703859.1:0-21551 GCA_000349165.1 Anopheles christyi | reverse complement strand
TTAGAGAAAAACATCAAAATAGACATTTTCCTTGAAATGAGTTATTAATTTCAAAGCAAGTAAATTCTCACACGGATAGCAAAAAAATACAAAAAAAAGTACACATAATTATTTCATCATTATTTCATCATTCCTAACACACCCTTAATGCCTAACAGTTAAATGTGATAAAAGTAATTAAAAGCTCATATGAACACGTGTCTTACGGCGGGCGTGTTACAATAATTTGCATCGCCCTACCGTATGCACCCGACCCAATCGAGCCGTGGGACTAATCTATGAGATAAATGGTATTTTTATTTGTTTGTTTGCTTTGGTGGATTGGTATTTGGAGGAACGGTGTACATAAGGTACACCCTTGGGCATTGGAATGCCGGCACCCGGATTGAGATAACGTAAAATAACAATACCGAATGCTTCGCTCCGTTGGCGCCCAAATGGCCGATGACGGTAGAGCGCAACGATCGTGTAATTAATTTGCAATAATGCAACCGAACTGGTATGAAATAGAACAGAAAAGTTGTTTGAGCATAAGCCTTTACAAAAGGAAAATGTCAATGTTACTGATATGTTCGATGCATCGAAAGAAAAACTATCCCGACACTAAACACATGAAAGCAACAATTTTCTTGACCTACAAATAGATACATGTTTTTTTGTTTCTGACCACTTCAGAAACACTTTACTCCTCCCATTTCCCTTCGAGCGGATTGCAAACGGGACATAAAATTTGACATGCGATGCTTATTACCGGCCCCAAACTATTATGTCCGTGAAGGTCATCGCACCGACAGGGGCAGAAGAGTTTTGCGGGATGAAATTGTCACCGCACGAAACAAAAGTCGAGATTTGATTTTCTTCTCGCTTGGCACAACAACTATTGTCACACGCCAAAACACACCATCTGCTTACAATCGTTTAGCGTTTCGGTTGCTGCAGGCATTCTCAAACAATTTTAGGGCGTTCTAAAATGGAGCAAACTTGAGTCGATGAGGCCGGACTGACTATAAATTGTCAGCAGTAATTAAACGCCAAACGACACCGGCTGCCAAATGTGTTGGGCCCCATTGTAAAATATATATACAATCGTCATCATTTATTCGAGTGCATAGCTGAGTATGTGGATGCTGACAGATGGGAACGTGATGCTGGGTGGTGTGTTTATCATCGCAACCGCACGGCTCCCAATACAGGTCCCGCAGGAATGTATAGCAAATTGTTTTACAGTGTTTGCGCACATTTCAAAGAGACAGTATGTAGGAGAGGGGGATGTGAAATGATGTATAAAAGTATTACGATTGTACTGTTTGGCGAGAGTAGAAGTATACGTGGAGTAGTGATGCTCGCGTTGTAAAAAAAAGGCGAGAAAAATCATTTATATTCAGGATATCATGTGTTTGTAAGATACGCAATTGATGTATGGTACGTATGATTTGTGTTCCACATTTTTCTAAGCCTACTACAGCTGCCATCATCTCACGTGTTTCAAACGGTTGCTTGAGTAAGGAGATGCACTTCACGTATTGTGCGAGCCGTTCCGATGCTAAGTGATTTATCATTAACGATGCATTCGCTAGAAATGCATGTACGGTTGAACAATACGGACCAAATGAGGGTGTGAAAATGATGATCTTTCCTTAGTGGATGATAATAATAGTATTGCATGTATACGATCAAGCTAAAGTTTGTAGAAAACTTTTAACATTTTACAACATTAATTTGCATTAATTTTTTTTAAATGTCACGGTGCTTCTTAATCACAGACAATAAACCACCAGGCATACAAAACAAAAACATTGACGAAATACGATACATTTCCTCAAAACTTTCCTCACACTTCATATGATCAACTTGTGGGTTAGGGGGAATGTCCCATCTTCAGCTGTTATGCAATATTTTTCGCATGTTAGTTGATGATGTCTGGTGGGTTGATAGCGCCGAGAGAGAAATAAAGTGTGCAGATAGAAAAGCACAAAACAATCGTGTTGATCCGGTGCTGTATGTCTGCGACTGTTTGTTTGTTCTCGTTAATCAGCGAACAATTTTTACTGTCAACTGTTGTCGTTTGAATATGATGCCGGTTATTCCTCTCACGAAACACGATTGACACGGGAAGCAGATGTCAAGAGAGTGATATGAATACCTAGATAGATGATAGAGTTATTCTATGTGAGAACGGTCAATCCGAGCCAGTTTGAAATTTGAAAGATGTACCTTGATTGTACATTTATAAGGAATGAATAACATAAGAATAAATATAGTTTTCTTAACAAGAAAAAGACTCAATGTAGACTAAAAATATTAAAAGACTAAATTGAGTGCTTTTTTTTTTTCTTTATAAAACTTTTTTTAAAGTAACACGGCGCTTTATGTCACATTAATCTTATGTTCGGTAGTGCGTAATTGCATAGCTTTAGGCGCAACTTTTACTGTAATTTGGAAATTTAAACAAAATAGGACAAATGATGTTTTTGGTTATCTTAAAATCTATGTTCATTAAAGTGCCATGCTTGACCTAATTCGTAAACGATGATGATTTTTTTTTAATTCTTGGTATCGTTCTTTCTTTCTGTATTTGGGAAGAAAAATTGTATCCACTTCCTAGAATACATAAGTATATTTTGTTTTTCATGTTTAACTGTTTGAAGCTGTACATGTTTCACTATGATCGAAGGATTATAATAAATCGCTTTGAAGATTGTCGCCAAGAATTGTTTGATTAATAGAATGCGTGCCTACGTAACCTTCACCGCAAGTAGCTGACAACGTGTGTTCCTTATTCCCATTCAATGATTTATCGTCCTTTTCATCTCCACCAATTATCTCCGCTTCTTAGTAGCTAATTAAACAAATTTTCTAACAACATTCCGCACACACTTGTAATCGATACTTGGTAGCGTACTGAACACAAAAGATGGCCGAAAACATCAATATCGGAAGTTGGCATGACAGTCAGTGGGAAGACAAAAACGAGCGGTGACATCTTCGCATACTCACACTGTGCTTGTGTGGCGAAGAAGGAAGGTGCCATTTTTATTCGTAATTAATTAGCGAATGATGCACTGAGACAACGTGCAACCTGCCCCATGGATTCAGCCGGTAGTACGATGGCATCGCAGGTTCATGATCGAGGTTGCGCCATTTAGCCGTTGGTGGTGCCGCTGGGAGGGAACGGCCTGTGCACATTGGCAGGTCGGGTGTGATGTGACTGAATTATTAATTACAGTGTCCAACATCCTGCCGGGGACGTGTCCATGCATTCGATGTGCATACAAGCAAGCAAGAGAAGATGCAACCAGCCGTCGTTCCCGTACGAGCGTACCGTAGAGAAAGAACGATACCTTGAATCTCGAAGCTTACGTGATAATACGAGTCTGAGCTGAGCTGGGAGGCACCAGTCAAAGTGGACTGTGGGCACTCAAGGTCAAAACCATTATGCATATTTTGCACAAAGGAAAAGCTACTATTTATTTTATCCCAGTACTTGAGAAATTATCGAGATTAGCTATTCCGGTAGCAAAGATTAGCGATGGAGGCGTTGAAGGGCGTTTAATTGATTTGTGCTGCTTGTACCTATTTGTTCAACATGTCTCACTGGATGAGCAACTCTTCTCAATTGTTTTGTTTAGGTATAAAGCATAATACCATCTTAACAAATTTAACATGGAAGATTATACCTAGAAGACCAAACCCTAATAGCCAATATTTGTGTTCCTTTATTCGGCCATAAAGCTCTCCTCCGTCCAATCCTGTACCTTTCGCCTCTCATTCGATCACACTCGGGAAAATTAAATCCATCCAGACGTGTTCTACCTGTACGTCATAAAATAGTCTTCCCCTATCGGCGACGTAGATTTTATGAGCTGATATTCCAATTTTTCGGATGGAGTCTAACCAACTATCCACCAGCGAACAACAGAGTCCCGAACGGCAACGGTGCCATTTGCCAAATGAATCTGTGGCGCGCCTAGAAACGATTCGTGTTCGACCGATTACCCGTGGGCGCATCAAATGTCACCCGTTGGACGCTACCCACCATTACTGAATGGCGTCCTCAAAGTGTCCTTGAGTCATCAGCGTCCAGGTAAAACGGTCACCGGTGGTATCTACTACCTTTGCCTTTCCCAGGTAGATTAGAACATAGTCGAACGGAAGGAAACTCCTTGCTAAAATGGCACGATGGCACTAGAACCCAAAAAATCACCTTTGTTGAAACCAAATTTTAATATTCTGTTGCAGTGTACTGGAAACCTTACAGCTAAGTAGCGCCGGTGCAGCGCAATGGCTTGTGATCGTTGGATGAATTATTAATATCCCCGGGGCGAAACATGCAAACAACCATTGGGGGTAGGTCAGTTTTGATCAATTTCCAAATCGTACACTGACCACGAAATTGATTGAGCAGTGGAAGAAGCCGCACTATTTTGCCACTTGCCACTCTCAATGCTATCGAACCATATCTATGCGCTGTTTAAAAAACACTTCCTTTAACAACGCTTCGATACTTCATAATGTTACGGTTCGTTATCACCCCGATGGGGTAAGCTAGTACGGGTACGATGAGTGTCAAAATGCGTGCCATGTTTCGGAACGATGTTCAAGCGTGTGACAATCTGGGTGGGAGGAATATTGTTCAATACTTCCGCCAATGGAACGATGCGTTGATTGATTGGTCGGCTGTGATCGATGGGAGAGTTTTATCAATAGAGAGGTTTTCGTTTCTGTTTGGGAAGAACCAGTTCTGTTCTGGTATTTTACTTAAGCTGTGCGGGATTCTTTTTTCTATGCCTTTTCGGAAAGGGGTATTTGTAGGCGCAACTTATTCTAATATATCAATAGTTACGCTAGTTACTCGTCAATTAACGTTAATCAATCGATCGACATCGTTGAAGTGATTGGTATGGTGTCAAACTGTAGGATCAGACGCATTAAATTGTTCTCAAATAATATTGAAGTAAATACAAATAAATAAATTGGTTCCTTAGCCAAAGCTTTTGAAACATGAGCAGCATATCATGTGAACAAAAGATTCATTTATTTAACCATTAACGTAAAAAAGTAGGGAATTTCTATGGTTGAATATAAAGACAATCAAAATTCCTCCCCAATTGTACTACTTTTTTTAAAATAAATCGTTTAAAGTAGTAAACGAGATAATATAATGAATTTTGTTGTTGTTTAACAGTAGATAACTAAGTTATCGCGGGCCATAATTTGGAGACCCCTGCGTTAGAGCAAAGGCAAGATATCAGCCCATTTATTGTGAATGTTTAACTAGTAGCTTGTAGTTAGAAGGAACTCTTCTAGACCATTTAAACCTAACACAATACGTTGCATAATGGCTTATGTTTTTCATTTTTTGTTTGTCAATCAACGATAAAGAAATTAGATAATTCTCTATCAGATGGACGTCGAATAAATTGAGGTGCAGTGCACGTCATCAAAATAAAAAAAAACGATAATGTGCGATAAATGGATGACATTGATGAGTCTATCAAGCAGAACAGAATTAGTGATTGGTGCAGTGTTTGTTTGAGTGCACCTTTAAGGACATTGTACAAATGCAAACAGTAAATCTAAGAGAGTATAACAAAAGGATTCGATGACACAATGATAAACATAAGAAATAAACTTATCAAGTCATTAACCATTTCAAGTGTTAAAGTAAATAAAAAGAGCAACCATCCATAAAATAATCGTTCAACATGATAAAATTAATTCCATCCGTTTCAATACCCATTACTTTGTGTGAATTTGAAATACTCCTCCATTAATGTGTTCTTATATATTTTATTTGCTTTTTTTACTCCCATACAACAAACAAGGCAAATCTAACTAAATTCCGTTTGCCTTCCAAAAAGGACACACAAAAGCAAATCCTTCCATTGACACTTGGACTAACATGGAGCAACTTAACGTTATCCTCCCTGTCCTAATCCGCTTGCAAGCGTTTCAAAAAACCCAATTAACCTTAAACTCATCGAGAGCGACCGCCACAGGTACGGCGAAGCGTTGCGTATGTTGAGCGTAAAGGAGAGAGAGAGCACTGCCGTTGCTGGTTGCAGGTGCAAAATCTCGAGAAACCCGAACCGGGTTGGCTCGGTCCGTTCAGCCTACCGCGAAGGCGCTCTCTCGCGCGCGCGAATAATCTCGCACCCAGAACCGCGCTTCGCCGCGTGTATATTTACTTTCGTACGTTACTTTTCAGTTGTCATTTAAACGCTGTCCGTTGCAGGCTGCAGACCGCGTGGTAGTAAAGAAAAGTGTGTATCCCGGTTTACGAATTTTGTGTGCATTTCACGGATTTTTTTCAAGGAAACATTGTGCAGTTTTTTTTTTGTGCCAATTGTTACATCTCGAGGTTGTCTGTGATCCCGTATTAACAGCACACTGTAAAGGGTAGGTGCTTTAGTTCGTCCACTTGTAATCTGTTCACCAGCGTTTCACCTAATACTGTTTCGCGTGCCCAAAAACCTCTTGACCATTGGGTGCCGTAAACTCTAAGTCTCGTTGCGGTTCTCGTTGCGTATGATTTGTGTCACGTCGCCTACGATACGGATCTGCTACTTCGCGATTGTTGTGAGTGAGATTGTGATTTGCCTCTGGTTTTTTTTTTCTCTTCCTCGATACACTGACGCGTGGGGATGTGCACATTCCACTGATAAGAAGCGATGTTGCAGAAAACGCACCCCATCCTTGCCACCCTCCATCAGAACGTTCGTCACCTGAGGGATGGAGCCCGAGCCTCTTGACGCCGCTGTCAGCCAACCGAACCGGGGGGGAGGGTGGGTTGTGACATAAGATAGTGCGTTATTGCTTGTTCTGTGGCGTAAAAGATTTACGAGGTGCGATATACAGCCCCGTCTTATCACAGCGAGCGTGCAGGAGCCACCGTAAGCCGTCTGAAGTGGCTCCATCCGAAACCAGATTGCAATCGACAGCGCTAGGGTGTGGGTGCAGGGAGATTCTTCCTCTTTTTATGGAGCCTACTACGCTCCAGATTGAAGTGAGGAATTGATCAGTCTTGATTTTGGAAGTTGTGTCGGTAGTACGTGCACTTTCCCAAAACACAGTAGGCACCGATACGTTTGCTTGTGATAATTGTGAGTTTTTTTTAATCGCGCTGCATGTGATTTCGTGTATCGTCAATATATTATTGTGCATGGTGTGTGATAAAAGAAGGTACTGAAAGTTAATCGCAAACAGTGTTATCAGCTGTACAAAATTGAGAGACTTATCTGTTACATCACACTAATCACGGCGGAGAGCTTTCAGCTTTTTTTTCTCTATGTGCTTTTCACGATTCAAAAGTGACGTTGAAACATAATTTAATCCCCGAAATTTGCAAACAATTACGCGACGAGTTTGAGTGCATGTAAAAGTGATCCACAACTTCATTTGTAATGTCCAACAAAAACAAAGACATCAAAGGAAGGAACAATATGTGTTTTTAAATCAAATCGCCACTGTCACGAAGAGAAAAACATACCCGGAATGACAGCTGCCGGTTATTCTTTCCCCAATTAGCATATCCTGTCACGGATGCTTTTTGCCCTTTCGAACTACCGCGGAAACCTCTGAAGTCTGTAGGAGTTCGGACCGAGAGCGTGTGTGAAATGCTAGCCCGAGAACGTACGACTTCCGGCAGTGCAATACGGTGCAATAGGACGATGAGAATCCTTTCCACGTCCGCGGGCAGCATGTAGCCAAGTGTTGGGCGGAACAAATGGGAATGTCTTCCGGTATTTTTTTTTCTCGGTTCTCTTTCTTGTCGACCACCAGTTATTTACGGTGGTTTGTGGCTCTATTCGAGCGTTGGAACCTTTGCTTGCAACAAAACAACACCGGAACGTTACGTTGGATCCTTCCTCAACGGGTGCCTGATCGGGGAACTGAGTAGGCCACAGTGGGTTAAGTTATGATGGGGAAGATGTTGAATGTACGATTAACTGCACCGCGAGGTAAAAAGACCAGGTCTCGGCGGTGCACTTCCGTTGCATTTGGTTACAGGCCGGAAATAGCGTACAGAGCTCGTAGTTTTTTTTGCATGTCGAGCTGCTCGTATTCTCGAAACTGCGGTGAACGATAAATTCTTGGCGTACCTTGAAGTCGACACCAACCAAAGGATGGGCGCACTTCCTTTTCGGATCGGAGCTGGTGAAAATGGATACGGAACAATGATGAAGATAAAAATAAAACCCCCCCCCGCAAGTGAAGGACTGCACCGCGTGCTCAAATATCCTACGCGGCAAGGGAGACAGGGAGTTTGAAAATGAAAAAAATACGATGATCTATGGGTCTATTAACAGCTGATTTTGAAGTCTTTTTTCAAGTAAATTCTTACTCATCGCTCGGGATGCATGCATTCTGTTATTAGAAACGTGATGCAAACATCGAGCTAACCACCTTCTGTGTTGCACATACATGCCAATTTGTGCGCTGAAGGAAGTCAGACACGAAGCAAATCAGATTTTGACCGTTTGCCAAACGGCATGATGAATAAATGTCCCGGGGTACCGGTTGTTGGACAAGAGTACCGTTTGCTGGTGTAAATGTGTGGCCAAACAGTGTGTCTGTGCGCATCGCCACCGTTTTGTGGTTCAGGTTTTACCCCAGCCAACATCTAGCGCACGGTGTTCGGGTGTGATCATGATCTTGAGACGAGCTCCATGCACACCAAAGCCATGCTTTCATTCAGGTTTCCGCAACACGCAAACCATTCCAGTAAAGGTGTGTGTTGCGGGACATGAAAAGTAGGTGAAACTGGACGACTTACCGATCACGTGGCGAATGGTAGTAGAAGGGAGGGAAAACTCTTCCCATCATCCAACATACTAAACGTAACTACGATCAGCTGATCTGATGCGATAAGGTGGCCAGGCCAGTTGGAGTTTGAAGCAAAATTGTTTTGTACCGTATTTTGCACAACAAAGAAGCGTTAGTAGTAGTGTTTTGCTATAAAAATTGCCAAGAAAACATCCCTGTTCCGGGGACAGGTAATTTCATGGTGCACGCACGCCCGTGCGCAATTTCAAGTCCTATTCTTTTCGCCAAACCAAGGCAAGGCTAACGGAAATTGGGCCCTCCCGTTGCCTTTAGATGATTTCTAACCAATTACCAAAAAAAAAAAAAAAACGATACATACAAAAACAGTATGGCGATAGCAAAACAACATCTATTAAAAGAAGAGAGACCTTCCATTGTCAAAGCAAAGCTGTTCAAACAAACATTGTAGCATCTTCTTCCCGGGCAAAAGACACAGCCCACAGTTGTCGGCATCTTATTGAATTTTCTATCATTTTTTTCCTAATATGTTTCTTCATATCATTCTGCCTTTACAGAGCACTCCGAGTGGCACGTCAGTTTACGCTTCCCGGCTGATTGAGCTGTCGAAAATAGGAGCTGCTTGCCCGGAACGGCCGGCCCCGAAAGTTAAGTGACTGTGAAGAAGACTTCCTCCCGCGTTCGTTTTGGTGCGGCGGCAAATTATACCCGTTCACGGTTGATTAGTGCTTGCAATCCTTTCGACTCCATACAGAGAGCACAGGCTTTCTCTCTAGCAGTGTTGGCATAACGCATCGATTGCAGCGAAAATGACTGAAAGTGCAGGTAAGTTGAAGTATATAGAATTAAATGGTCTGTAAGTACGCGCTAGGAAATTGCCCACACGGGAGTTAGCTTAGTGTTTATTGATGCATCTCGCAGGGTCATGAACCCGCTACTCGTATGGACAGTCAGTGAGCAATTTGCATCATTGTTTTCTATTTAATAGTTGTGCACTAATGTGTGACTGTGTCTATTCCTAAGGCTGAGATAGTTATTTACACAAAGGAACCTCGTATAACAAGTTTAATCCGTTTCAGTTATATTCACTCGTAATACGAAACATTTATCTGAGGCTCTTTTGCACACAATATCAAAGCAGACAAACATCACATCAATCACACTTCCTGAGACACTCTATTCGGGGACCAAACAGTGGTTACACTTCTCTGGTAGCACCTACGAAAGCAGACATACGACTTAGAAACATGTGTCGATTTTTGTTAGAAACAGAGTATCCCATAGTGTGTGTGCGATTGCGATCGTATAGGAGGGCGCTCGTGAAGAACCCTCCATTTTCGATTGACACAGTTTCCATTGCAGGTTTGTGGAGCTTGTCTTTTTTTTGTCTTCGGATCAACAACAGTGCCTAAACATACACCTCCTGTGTCTCCCCTCGCTATGCTCTCTATTTCACTGTATATTGTTTTTTGGAGGATGAGGATAAATGGCGTAAACAGTTGTCGGGCGAAGCTATTATTGCTTACCGGAAGGTCTCGAAGAAATCTGCTCTTGCCGAGAGGAATAGTTCGTGAGAGGCCACTACGCCAGAGCTGTGTGAATGTGTGACATTTGAAGAACCAATTTGCGTAGTGCTTAAGACAATCGCATGCTCGGGACGACAGATGAGATTGATTTTCTAGCAATTGAAATTAAAATTGAAATAAACACACACACACACACACTCCATCGAGGTTATGAACAACAAGTTGATGTATGAGGGGGTTGGAAGGATGGATAGATCCACAGCTGTAAGGTTGATGCGTGATGGGGGTTGTTTTGGGAACCAAAACAAGATTAAATTCTCAAAAGCTTTTTTCGCGCGCGAGTCATGTAGCATACAATTTGGATCGCGGGATCGCCACGAGGTGTGTCTGTTTTCAATCTCCCAGCATCCTTGCGCTCCAATGTGCGTTGCAATTGTTATGCTTTTCAACTGTCAAATCGCACTTGACGCAGCGCGTAGTACGTTTGACACGTATCGTGTAGCAACAGAGGCACTAAATAGTAGCAGATTAAGAAGGCGTTGTGTATGTCAGCGATACGGTCCGACCTGACCTTTCCGGGATGAAGTTCTAAGTCGCTCGGTATACCCAACCTTTCACAGCGAGCACCCCATACAAAAACATGCTGCGAATAAGCTTCCCACCCCTAAACCCTTTCCCTTTATAGCGCAAAAGGCAAAAGCTTCGATTGAAATCGATTAAAGCACGCTCAATGTCAAGTGTCATTAATTGTTTTTCTCTCGCTGACCTTACCTGATTTTGCTCGCAGTGCCGCCCTGGTCAGTGCAGCAGCCCCGCAGGGCATTAAAACGACACCGAAAGTTGAAGAAAAGGAGCCAACAAAAAAAAAGTCAATATCCGACGGCATTCTTCTGCGGGAGGATTAACGAAATACTGACCCACTTCAACCTGTGTATGTGTGTGGGCCTTTTGGAGAGCTTGGGCGGTGGTGCTTGGTTGATTTGAATTTCCGATTCCGTGGGAAAGTTCTTGACTTTATCACCGGCAGTCACCCCGCGTGGGCTACACCATGCTGTTGGAGACGATGTTGAAGGTCAACCATCTTTGGGTCCTACGAGCTAACGCTTGTTGTCGTTTTGTTTGTAGTATGTTAATCGAGGGACCGGAATAAAACTAAGAACAACCACAATAAGCTGATGACTGCGAAAACTTCCTCTGGCAAACTTCCCATTTGCCACTGGCGCTGAGGGGTTGCACTGCGGATACAAACCACAACGCTCCACCACTGAATCGACCGCATGCAAGGTTGAGGTGAAGGTAACGGACAGGAATTTTACCCACTGTCCTACTGTCCTAATCTATGGTTCCGTAGTAATAGCAGTAAAACGTGCCTTATAATAATAAGCATAGGGAGCAACGTAAACAACTAATGCAAATGAAGACGCTTCCGGAGATGTTCCACCGGTCGAAGGTTGTTCGGGCAAAAAGGCTACCCGTCCCAGTCGCAATCAGATCGATCGCACTGATCTATCGTGATCGAACCGAGCATTTGAAGATGGTTCTTCAAGAAGGGGGAAACAAATTCAATTCGTGCATCCGGTGCTCTTGAGCGATTCTTCAAAATTCAAATCGATTTTATTTAAATTACATCATAAATAAAGTTCAATGCAAAGCCAAAAACAAAAAGGACGACTTGAGCTTGTTGTCCAGTTTGCGTCCGCCCCCCACCCTCCCGTATACCCCTTCTTACAGCATCTTGCCGGACCGAATGGCACTTGCACTACTTTGACAGCGTTAATTCTTCACAGTCAATTCTATGCCCCGCCGCCGAGCTAACTACCCCGCGAGTGGCTGCAAAAGTGAAAGTAGCACAAGGTTGGCGCGGTCTAACAACAAAAGGAAGGGGACCTCCGAAAATAGTACCGAAAAAAAAGTAATGTAAAACCAGGATGGTAATTGGCAAAGCGCAGGTCGATTTGGTGGTTGATGTTTTCGTTTAAGGGGATACTTTTTTTTTGTTTGTTTGGATGCTTTGAATATCTAAAACGAAGAAAAAAAAACTGCAAAAAAAAATTGGCAAATTAGGAAAGGCTTGTAAGAAATGTAAGAGAGCACACCATTGTTCCGACAAAGTGGCTTGTACATAAGAGTGCACTTCAGCAAAAAATAAAATCCGCTCAAAATATGCGCACGACCATTTGCTGGACCTTCCCCTTGGCGCGAGGATTCTGCAGTGCTTCTTCGCATAAGTTGAGTCGTTTTTTTTTTCTCGTTTGTTCGTTTGAAATTTGATATTGCGATTGACGTCATTTAGCTAAATTGATGGCGAAATTGAATTCGCACACGCTGTTGTACTGGGTTCAGATATGCTGGAAGATTTTGGGAAGAATGTCAGCGGAACGAAATGAGTCATTTCAGATGCGCCTTGTAGGTGTTTTTTTTTATGGATGCAGAGGCTTTACAGCTTATTGCTTACGTCATTCAGTGAAATATCTTTCACCTACTCCGAGCAGCGAAAAGATCGTTAGAAGTTGTAAACAAACAACGGTTAGGATGATTTATTAACAACACGAGACACGATCATTAAAAAAAACCTTTATTACCTATTCCACTAACTCTCAAAATTGGTAACATCTTCCCGCTTTATCATTGTGGACAGTCATTGTGTGTTTTCCTGATCGATTGGAACCCTTTCTTTTAAGATTTGAACCCAGGATGGGTGTGGCATTACTTCTTGGAATGAGGGCTGTTGCAACAAAAACAAAACAACCGCATACTTTTGCTACATCAAACGAGTTTTATGCAAGAAAAACATGGATATTGCATTACGCACGTAATACATTAATCTTATCCCGAACCCTCTTGCGTGTTTTTCTGCAATTCTGACCACTACACGCATCGGGTGCTTAAAGGTACAAGTGCGTTAATAAAAGAAACAAATCATATTCACCCATACAAAAGGCCTTTCGGCAATGGTACGCTACTACTTCATTAAGTATTCATGCTGTGCGTACATTAACGGTGGCCAGTTAAAATTCCATCAAACCCACCAACCATCCTTTCCACTTTCCCTATGGGCCTTTTTCTGTTGCCCATGTGTAATCATCGTTCCCGTTCATGAATGCCAAAACATGCCTCTCACGTGCATTTTTGCATTAAATAAAGGGAAATTTCTGATTCAATTAAATACCGCTAATGCTTTTAGAAGAACAAAACTGTCTTCAGAAGAAAACTACTTCATCAATAGTGATGTGTGCTAAAATGTGGAATAAATCTCTTCCGATCGAAAGCTTCCACCACTTTTTTAGAAACCTGCCAACAATCTGAGACGGGAACAAAAAAAGGAATAGAAACACACTTTTAAGATTTAATAGGAAGGAAGCTATATTGTAAGATGTGCGAAAACTAACACCTTCCACCATTCCGCGAGTAAAACGAATCGGAACGTGAACGCCCGTTTGATGATCGCAATACATTATGGTGGTCGAAACAAAAAACAAAAGTGTAAGAAGAAAACGAACCTTCGCACGTGATCGGAAAAGGGAAGCATCTTCAAAAAACCACACTAAAGGCCCCCCCCCCGCCCTACCTCTTGTACTGCTCTCGACCTTGACCTACACGCGGCAGCACCGGGGGCCAACGTCACCGAGAGAGTCAACCCTCCTCCTGAAAGCGAAGATCGTTCAAAGTGGAAGAAAACAAAAACAAGCGTGCGTATACACACAGGCAGGCAGCCAGGCAGGCAGGCAGGCAGGAGCAGGCAAGCCACCCTCTGGGCCTCATGTACGGGGTGGGTTTTATCTTCGCCCGCCATTCAAGACACACCGCTAATCGGCTCAAGCGGTGGAGTTTTTTTTTTGTATTCGTCTTTTGCGCTTTTTCGGTGATGGTTGGTTGCTTTTTTTTATTATCGTTGTTGCGTTGTAGTTTGTAAAAGAGAATTGAACACAGTGAATCGATCATGACGCGCGTCATGGATGATGATGGTTGAAGGAAGGAGTGAGAAGAGAGAGAGAGAGAGATAATCATGAAACATAAAAATAAAACTACTTCTGTGGTTTTTTGGGTTTCAGTGCGGGCAAGGAGAATGGTTGGGCGAAGGTGATGGTTAACGCACCGTATTCAAATAAGGATCGCTTAAAAAGGAAACGAACGGTGTGAGAGGTAGGACACAAAATCGGATGGACTATTAATCCACCCCGATGGCGCGAAACGGGACATTTTAGATTATGGAGCGTTTGTTTGGTTGGGGGGGAATTCCGAAGGCGAAAGGAAGCCGATTGATTATTGTTTGCATAATTTAACACGATTATGTTTTTTTTTTATTATGCAGTGTAGTAGAATTCTTAAGGGTAGTTTTATTACACATGATTTTTATAGTTTTTGCTGAAATAATTATTAAGAGTTTGATCATTTACATCTAGAAAAAGTTCATTTATATTCGGTAAAGTTTTTCAACTCACTTATTCTATGGTTTACTGCTTTAACTTGCAATTTCGTTTTTCGTTTTGGTCAGTAGCTTTGCAATTTAAATTGTTCTTGTTTTATTTGCATTTCGAACATGTATTTTTCTTACATTGATTTTTTTCCATTTTGTTCAATTTATCAACTTTTATTCTTGTGTTGTTTTTCATATTCATCGGTTTAAGGTATTTTCTTTAAATTATCGTTCGAATCAGTTTTTCTTTGAAGATTACTAGGTTTAAGACAATCTCACAAATTGAAACATAAATGATGCTCATCACAAAAGCATGTTATTCTTTTAGGATGAAAATGTTTTTTTTTTCAACTCTTACACTTCTCCCGAATGCTTTTACAATGACTAACGACATATGCTTGTCAATCATGCAATAATGTAGTTTCTGTTTTTGGTGTACAACACATTTTGCACACATTATTGGTCGCGAATACGAAATCAATATTGCGTATCGTCGCGTAAAGAGCGTTCGAAACAAACTCTCTCACGCACACACAGCTTGAACTTGACATACTGCCAGCCCACGCGGTTCGGCGAGCAGTGCAGTGCATTAACAGCACACTGCTAGTTCCGTTCCATGTTGCCCCACGACGTCTCCACCGAGTCCAAGTGAGCATCTCAGGTATCGATTATTATATGCACACCACCACTGTTCAAGTGCCATAAATCCGTGCGATGAAATAAGTTAATCATTCATCGGCCACCGTCAACCAAAACGTCTTCGGGTGCGAGCGTCTTTTTTTTTTTTTTGAGTCCAAACATGGACAGCATACTTTCTTCAAGTGTACACATACTGCTGCTGCTGCTGTTTTGTGTTGTTCTTTTCTGATGATGAAGGTTCATTTTTCAATTGTTGTTTTTCCTTTTTTTGCAATATTATTGTGTTGGACCGTACTCTTGCTCGGTAGCTCTCGGTTCGATACCATTTTTGCATTGCTGCTTTTGGGCAAATAATTGACCCATCCAACAAAAAAAAAACAAACCCCACATTGGTTTGAAAAGGCACTCTACGGGTGGATTACATCACATTTGGGCATGAAGCGCGCAGTTTGGATGTTGTTGATTTTGTTGGCTTGTTTAATTTCACCGCCATCGCGCAAATTGAACATCGTTGTTTGCTGCTCATGTTTAATAGGATTATTTCGCACCTAATGCGTCTCTGATGGTAGCCAATTATGATGCAAAAGGTGGCGTTGAGAGATGATGCTGTGTGTGTGTTTTTGCGCCTCGTGGATTTGAGCGGCTTGTCCTTGCTACAGTTTGGATTGAATTGTGATGACGATTGTGCAAAAACGGATTTTGCATTGTCGGTTTAGCAACGATTGCAACTTTATTTTACCTAGAGATATGTAATGGAATGCCTAGCCATGCGCAATGATTATCTAGGCTTTACATCTAGTGATGCAAGTATAAAAGCATGGACGTCATAATTCTACTAGACTTCGACAGGATTCTAGCGGCTATTCAATAACTCTCCAGTAATCACTGTTCTACTATTATTTATCGCCAATTGTTGCCGCTCTAGAACCGTTTACAGCATCCTTTCCATGTGAAATTAAATTAATTCAACCATTTGTTTCCTACGCTGCGCGAGACGTGTTCGCCAAGGAAATCTCACCTAAACTGACCTATAACAAACTCCCATACAGCCTCAACAGCACTGTGTCGGACGGTGTCGGAACGATTTGAAATTATAATTCTCAACCGGTTCCCTGAGCACAACAGTGAATGATAAAGTGTTCTACTCCGCAAACCCTCACACGTACACCCAGACACTCCAGAAGACGTAGTGGTCTGCGTTCATGCCCGTTGGGCGTTCCGGAGAATACGCGAACGATGCGACTAATTGGCAAAGACTGTCAGACACTGGCGCTGATGTGCTGAGGGTAGCATTTATCGGTCATCACCAACAAGAATGCAACTAGTGTAACTCGAGGCTTCGTACCCTTAGGATCTTGCGAGAAATAAATAACGCTCCGACATCTCCTGGCCATTCGATTAGTAGAAATAGTAGTAAATGCATATCTCCCAGAGCACACTCGATGATGCACCGGAGATGATGAGCTGTTACGCTGGCGGTTTACCGGTATTTTGCTACAAATTACCGAGTGCGAAACAATAAAATTACTTTTAAACATGCATTGCGATCGCGCAGTAGTTAACAACCCGCTAATTACCTTTTCCAGCCGGTGTATGTGGGTTCAACCCTTCTTCCTTCGCTTATGTTGCGCAGTTCGTCAAGTTCATGCTTGTCCACATTTGGAGGCTGGTGGATGGCACGAAAAGGCATTTCACCCAAACTTCCAACCTATTGCACAACCTGACACACGATGTTCAACCAGAGTTCTCGGGTAGAGATCATCGTACCATTGTTGATGGTGGTGTCTAATTAGTGGAGATGCGTTCCTTACGCCAAGAGATGAATCCCCCACCGGCAGTGAGAGGTAATACGGTTCAATTCAGTGTCATTGCTACTGGATCTGGTTTTTGCACAACTTTGGAAGCGGAGCCTCTTGGCTACCTTGAGAGCAGCGATCTAGATCGGTTTGTGACGATCTAGTGCACCTGCACCTTGAAGCATCTGTTTAGGAACGATCACCATCTAGAGTGTTATCTACTGTCCTTAACGTAGATCTCGATGATAGTTAGAAAACACGCGAAAATTTGACGATTTTGTACTTTAACCACGTAAACCAAACTGCAGGCTTAGTTCCAGCGTGGTCCAGCAATCAATTATCACCGACTTTAAAACGATCAAAATGTACGATTACTCGACCCCAAACCTATCTGTTTGGCAGCTCGATCGCATCATCAATCCAACCGAACGGAAGAGACGTAGCTTTTGCTTACTTTGCCGACGAGGATCAAGTGATAAATCAACGCGAAATCGGATCGTCCATCTTTACACGTGATCACCACGGCTTAACGATGCGTATCCGTTCGTAGCATTGCTTTAGTGCGCTTAGTCCGTGACGGGAGGATCTTTACTGCATGACGGATTTGATGGCACCGATTTGCGCCGCGGCATACAATCACTAAGAAGAAGAGATGGCTTTCGCACAGCCGATTACCCGTCGAAATGCAGCAGTTGAATGAAGATGTCCGCCGCACCGTCCAAAAACATAAGATCTATGAATGAATGACTCTCTCAAAACGTCCATTCGATTCGAGTGGCATCTTCACAGCAAGGGAGGGTTTTAGAGTATGAAGTTGATCACCTACTTCCTACCTACCTTTCCTTGTTCAATGTGAGCTGTCTCATCTTCAGTGAGCGCATTGCGATAACCTTGATGTTGTCTAGCTCGAGCCGTAATAACCGGCGCGGATCGCTAAAATCGGCGCGATTGCCAGTGTCCCCAAAACTGTCCGACAGCAGAGCGTGCCGCGCAGGTTACGAAGGTAGGCAACATTAGTGTAGGAACCTTTGTCAGAGCATGGAGGAGAGAAAGAAAAAGGGAGTGTACAACTTTTCGTTTTTTTTTTTTTTTGCAAGCAAAAACGTCCGACCATCAAACCCAACGATTCGCGCGACCGATAAAATCAGCATCCCAAGGAGTCGTCCGTTGTTCCACGCTTGTGTCGGGTTGGGTGTTGCCGTGCGAGTGTGGCATTGGACGGGTATGGGCAGAAGCTTAATTAGTTTGTGCTCGCACTTTGAGATTGTGTGGTGTGGTCCTAGGTCCCAGGGTGTCGAACGGCTTCGATTGGCAATTGCGAATGGGCACTCGCGGTATGCCCTCAACCTTGCGCGCTTGGTGGTGATGATGAGCATGACGACCACGATGACGATGATGACGTTCGCCATGTAAGTAAAGGCGCCACGAGATAGGGTACACTTCCCAGGTTCCTCTCGAGGGGTCGCGTATTTGGCGATGGGTATTGCAATTTTGGAGGTTTCGACGGTGAATCGTTTTGCGAAGATAAGTTGAGGTGAGGACTTATCGCAATGGCCTATCTCGAGTAATGACATAAAAAGCTTGTCGGCAAAGAGCAAACTAAGGCACTGCGAGGAAAAGGTTTGCCCTCATACGATCGATATCTATGATAGCCTCATAGTTAGCCAAGAAAATTAATTAAGTGGTTTCGAATGCACATCAGCTACAAGTATCTCGTAAAAAAAAAAAACAAGAAACTCTTGCCAGTAAAACTAACACGAGACGTACACGTCGTGTGTATCCTTGAGCAAAACGTTTGTACAGCTGGTCGGCGTTACTTTGCTAACATTATAAGATTTAAACCGCACACAATACCCAAAGTTTTTTTTTTTCAGGAAGAGGATGGTACCGTGTAATTTGTGTGTTACCATGGACGATATTCACCGCAATGGCGTCTATTCTTGCCCAGGCACGTCTTACGACCGCGAACGCTAATGTAGCGAACATAACGTGAATGTCACGTGTAACGAAATTCATTTCTGGTGTTTTACCAGTTCGCTTGATGAATCATTGCTGATACGTTGTTTTATCCTTATTGTTTTATTTGCTTTTCGCCCAAACTCAAGGTCAATTCAATAAATTGAGCACATGCCGGACATGTGGTAAGTCATTCATTAATTTCCGATCACGTTAATCCGACGACAAAGGTACAAAAAAATTACAGTGTTGGAGGGGAATCGTATGACAGTTAACACCTTTGATACGCAGTACATCGTGTTAAGATTAAAAATCCATTTGCAACTAGGGCGCTACAAGTCAGAATATTTGCCCTAGTGTGTTATCGCTCTAACTTCTATTACCTTAATGATGATTGAAGAATGTTTTAATTTTCATTTCTTCCGGCGATTAGATAGTGACAAACCGAATACAAAGTTATAACATATTAATGACTATTAGTTTCTAGAAAGTGTGCACATTTAAGAAATCTAATGAAAAGGAAAGTAAGAATGCAACCCGGTTGAGTCGTTCATTTTCAAACCATTCCAAATTAGATACCGTAATTTTATCCATTTCAATTAGCGCAATGTAAAAGTGCCGTATTAATCATTACGATAATAAGTCCGATAAATAGCAACAGGCGTAACTTGTTTATGCGAATCGAACCTCGCTCGCGCTGGAACGTTTGTTTACCGGTACACATGTCCCGCTGTTGATCGATCGTTGTTGGGCAGATGATCACGTCGTCGTCACTCGCCTCACATCGTTGCAAAAGTTCCGTTAATGCATTCTTACGCATTCCCATCACACCTGTACACATGCCAGCACAGCCAGAGCCATCCACCGTTGAAAACACCATCAACGACCGCCGAGTTTGAGATGGGGCAATAAAATTAACTTCACAGGCCGCATGGTCACGAACACAGGCGGAAGATGTCCGCCGGTTTACCCTTTGGCGTGGAGCACGGGTACTGCGGCCATAACCCTGGCCGAACGACACGGCCTGCGTTATGGACTGTTACCTGTTCCTTGACATTGAATTCCTACAGCTTTGCGGGCGCGCGTGAAGACGGGCCTCAAGATGGAACTGGGACGTTGGGTGCTGCTGCTTAGTGCCATTGATTGATAAGTTTGATGAATAAAAACGTTGGGAAATTTACAACTATTTGCATCCTTTTGGAACAGCGGTGAGTTTGAGCAACCCATGATGTCCTCAATGACATACTTTGAATTGTTTCCTTTCTAAACTATTTTCGGAATTCATTTAATTTTGATCACTTCATACGTAGCCAATTTAGGCAGGCCTAAGCATACATGTCTAAAAGAATACAAAGACTGTAATTGAACTCTGTATGGGCATCATATGACCATAGACTCAAATTACTAACTATTTGCGAATTTCTACTGGAATTGAAAAAGAGTGAAAGTCACATGTTAATTTTTGCTGGTTAAAGAATGGTTAATATTGCTGTGCCATAATTCCAGATATTCCAAGAAATGTATAAAAACCCCTCTCAACCAACGTTTTAATTCCTCAGGGATGCTCCTCGACGTTGCACCGAGCTTAAATAAAATTCAGCGACGTCACTTCCTATTCCACATATTCCTGTTATACTTTCCAACTGGTTTTTAGCTTTCCTCAATAGACTTTTCATTCCTTTACAACAAACTTCAAGCTTTCCCATCCTATTCCTCTCTCCCTTACCACACCGTTCGGGCAACGCTGGGGCTACGGAGCACGCTAGCAGCACGCTACAGCTAAAGTATTGCCGGCACCGTCTACCTATTACGCTAATTTGAACAGCCGGTTGAAAACAGTTGTTTTTCTCCCGCGCACACGCCATCCCGATGGCGTTACACACTCTGTTTTTCCTCCCACTTCGAGCAGCGGTACCATTTTATGCTGCCTACCTTTCAGCCATCCTCTACTCCCTGGGCCACCCATTGTTCGAGAATGGGGAGGAAACATGTTTGCGAATTGATTTGCGGCATCTACGATGTACCAGCGCGAGGGTGCGAGTGTACTACTCGCTTCCTAGAGTGCATCGTATTGTGAGGGAATTTATGTAAAGATGTGAGTGGGGGGAGGGTGGCGGGTTTGCGGGTGAAACGTTTCAGTGGGATGGTTTATGTTGGCTGCGGAGGCCCAGAGTGTTGAGCAGTTTATGAGATGGCATTATTGTTTATTATGCATTCGACCAGTCACAACACCACCACCAATGGCAAAATGATGCCAGATCGTGGCAAATGCGAAGATACACAACATGTGCAAAATAACGATGCGAGACAGAGAGAGAATCACATATACAGTCGGTATAATGTTGAATGTGCGGCGCTGATGATGATGCGCGCGAGCATTCCACGTTTGGTTTGTGGATGGGCAGCACAAACACACACACACACACACACACA
>KB703848.1:0-21542 GCA_000349165.1 Anopheles christyi | reverse complement strand
GTGTGTGTGTGTGTGTGTGTGTGTGTGTGTGTATGCGTGTATGTTTACGCATCACAGCTTGCCCAGACATTTACCGGCGAGCGGGAAACACACCGTCAAAATGCCATCGTGCGAAAAAGCTATTTACATTCTGCTGTAAACACACTGTTACCTATTGAGCGGTAACACTCTTACCCTTCGGTCAATCTTGAGCATGCAGAAAGGAATGATCAAATAGAGTAAAAAGAAGGAAGAAAAAGAAAACACTGTCAATAGATTTAGATAGCTGTGCTGACCCGGGGCACGGTGACAGTATTCTAGGAAGTGGAACACGTCCAATTTGCACCTTTCCCCTTACAACCGGGCGTCTTCTGTCTTGATTCGGACCAAACAGTTCCATCGCCACAGAGTAAATGATGTATGAAAAGATGTTCAAAACGATGTTAAACAAAGTGTTTACGGTGTTTATCGGCATCTCACATCGGAGCAAATCGACTGTGGTGCGTTTTGTTTCCTGCTCGTGCAAGTGTCTCTGTGATGGACGTGGCTCTAGTGTATCGGGAGCGTGCGGCTTTGCTCGTCGGCTTCGCTAATTAATGGCGTCTATGGCCATGATTTACCGTAGTCCACACTCCATCCGCTTCACCATAACTCTGTATAAACAAGACGGTTTGTGGAACGGGTCGATGGAAATGTAAATCAGCTCGGTCGCAGACTTGATGAAATGAATGATGTTGGTTGGTTGGCTAGTACCGTACCGCCGCTTGTTGATCATTCCTTGCTCTATTTGATCATTTGTCACTTGATTATGGGGTGGAACTGGCACACGCAGATGATATGTGTTGTGGTGTTTTGAAGCGTGAACAGGATGACACAGCAAGGGCCCGATGAAGTTTTACCCTAATTGAAACAAATTTTGAACAATAAATGTGTCCTTGCTGGCCTTGACTTTGGATTTGACTCAAATGCTTTGAGGAAGTCTATAGAGAGGATATTGCTTGGCTATTTGCGTGCTTAAAAGTATGTTGTACTGCACAGATCGCGTATCATTGTAGCCCTTGCTCTAAATTTGGAATGTAAAACTACTGTACACGGGAAAGGGATCGTAAATTTAGGTAAATAGGCACCACTCTATCGCTTGTGGAGCGATTCACGCTATTTGTCCAAATTAGGCCAAATGTCAACAGTAACGATCTTATCTTTCATGAGTCATTTTTTCAAAAAACCATCTCGAGAGGAGTGAAGCAAGATAAGAGCAGCCTTCGCTGTCGATCAACGTTTGTACAGCTCTTCCTTTACCGCTATACAACCAGTGTTGGGTTCGATAAGAAGCGTTAAAGAAGTGTAACATCTTCGATAAGCTCATCGTGGGGTGTTGATGTTTGCCGAATACATTTTCGTAGCTCGTTACAGCTGTCGTGTGGCAGCAGCCGATCTGCGTCATCGGCACGATAGTTTAGAAGTTTCGGCACGTTTTTGAGCACCGTCGTACAACGTGAGACCACCGGCATATGTAGTTTGGCTTGTAATCACGTTGTCGTGATCGACTACTGAAGTAAGCAGCGTAAAGTGGACCGAGAAACATGCGTTAAATGATATTGATAGCTACCCGAAAAACAAAAAAAAAAAAACAAAATCTTCCTTCGAAGGGTACATTTTTGTTGGATGGAAAACAAACCCAGTGGAACCTTTCGCTGACCTTCTGTGTCACTAGCAGATAAAAAAGCAGGGAAAATAGTGAAAGCCAAATGTCACACACGAAAGCGTTACGCAACATGGGAAACAGAACTTTCAAGCTGATTAGTTTCCGGAGCACTTTTCTGAAGGGTTTTGAACTTGCCACAAAACAGACAGGAGGAGTTTCGGGAATGGTGAAAGGTGCGAGAGGTCGATTCGATAACGAATCTGCCGGAACTTAGCGGCGACAGTTAGAGAACGACAGTTTGTTACTTCTTTTTATGGGGTCAACTGAAACAAGGCAACAAGGCTTAGCCCGTCTAGTGTGTGTTAAGAAGAACAGAAGGGGATAAATGTTTGGGAATATACTCGCACGTCCCACGACCCGTATTCATGCTGCATGAGATGCTTTTATCTTGAGAATACAAGCATAATTACTTTTTCGCATAAGATTCACACAAGAGTTGTCGTTTGGTGTTTCCTGTTAGTCTCCTCTAACAAACAGATATATCTTCCTCAGGAGCTTTTGTATGTACAACGATTCAAAAGGCGTAACACAAAAGAAGGAGAATCTTGCATGGGCAGCAATTTCCAACGAAAGTTTAGCGAGCGGTTGTATCGAGAACAAATACAACAAAACCGAAGAAACAATGGCGTAGCATTACGATGGAAGTAAAAAAGCAGATATCAGCTTTTCCCAAAAGCAAAGATCAGAGGGGTGGACTGATGGAGGTAGCGCTCTGTTAAAGTGGTGTGGGATGTCAACAGTGTCAACCGGCTGACAGGTGACAGAACAATCCGTAAGCTTTCGCTACCACGCTGGTCGGTGGCTGTGAAGGTCGCTTCGGATGACTTCTATTGCACGACCTCTAACGCCTTTAATTCAAGGGGTGGAGACAACATGGGTTTAACGATTTTTTGGACGAGCGAATCGGATCGAAAAAGCTTTTATCGAATGGTTGAAGTAGATGTTCGATCTGTTTGAGGATTGTGGTTTATCTGCAGATTGGTTAATGGTTTTTATATAAAGCAATGTCAAGGTTAAACACAAATCAGTACCATTAACGACTGAAGAGATTATCTCACTAATATTACGTATTTTGTTGAGTATCCAGTTGATTTATTATAGTTTTCGTATTATTACGTAATTCAAAGAATTTAGTTTAGTGGATGTATATTTTTATTTGTGCGTTTTGATTGTGTGCTTGAGTATGTATGCGCATAAGTTCCGTGATTGAGCGAATGATGATGAATGTGTTGATTGGAATGTAAGCTGCGACTGCATCAAACAGGAATGTTTTTAATAATACAACGTTTTTCTCAAATTATTTTAAGCGTTTCCAGCGGCCCTTTTGTTCTTTGGTCACAGTTTGTGATATTCGTAATTAATAGTTTTCTTAATTCCAACGAACGGAAAATACTATTTTCACCTTACTGTTAAGCTTATAAGTACTACAATGAAAAAAAGTGCAATTTGTTGCTTTTCCACTGGTAATCATCGGTCTACCAACCGAGCTGTGTAGCGTCTGTGCAAAGGAATGAAATAAACTGAATAAGCGCAATTTAATCTTTCGCAAGCAACAAGCAAAAAATCAAACAACTACACCCATCCTTGCACCTGCTCTTTTTCTCTACTTTCTCTCCACCATCTCTCTCTTTCTTCTACCCGTTCTCTCTACTTTTCTCTAGGCACAAAATCCGCACAAATGGCAAGGATACACTTTCATAACACCAACCTTTTGCGATCACTGCGGTTCGATGCTGCACGGGATTGCGCATCAGGGTTTAAAGTGTCAAGGTACTACCGAATGTGACCGGTCCGGTCCGATCCGGTTTCTCCATACTTACCTAGAATAGAATAGCGTGTATCACAGTCACCATTGTTGGCGTTGGTTTTTATCATTTACGTTTCAATTACACTCGACACCAAACAGTAAAAAATAGTACCGGAAACCAGCGAAAAATAGTATAAAACATTCGGTTTATAGCAGATTCATTGTTCAATAACTCATCTTGCACATGGAGAAGATTCAGTTTATGGACCAGGGTTCAGCAATAATTATAACAAGTTTACATTCCATCCACTTCATTGGGTCAGGTGATTTGAGGTGAAAGTTACTGATGTTAATTGTATTTTTTTTAATTTGTAAGATGATGTAAGATTCCTTTTTCTTCTGGTTTTGGGTCATTTATCTTAATTTGTTTGACTTGAGGTTTATGGTTGTTCTTAAAGAGGTCAAACATTTTCATATAGCATAGGTTAGTGAGCACCACAAAACATGAAAATGAAAACAAAACCTCTCAGCTCCTTGCTTAAAAGGGGGGTTAAATACAATTTCCATAACCCGACATAACACACATAAAGGTTGAGTGAACTTTAGTAGACGGTGCGAGACCTTGAAAAAAAGTGAATAATAATTCGTTAATAAACTTTGAAAATATGTCTTGTAGATTGCATACTTTTAGGCACATAAAATAAGAAACCTCCCGTATCATATTTTCAACAGTTTATTGACCGCTTACGAATTACTTTTTTTTATAGGTGTCCATCCTGAAGTTCTCTTATCAGCTTCACCTTGCACTTGGCCACTTTCCAACGTTTTGCTTCCAAAATAAAAAAAACTCTGCACTAGAAATGTTCTCCTCGTACGTGATATGAATGTTTGTCTATCTGAAGCTTGCACAAAACACACCCAACATGCCAGAGGAACAGTACTGAAGATGGTACCATTAACTGGTCAATGTACTCACATGCATTTTCGTGTCCACCTGGAATGTGATGGGAATGTACCTCCTTTTATTGCACTCACCTGATTTAGAATAGATGGTAATGCATACTAGCAGCACAGTAGCAGCGTAAAGTTAATGTCAACAAACTTTAGAGTAGTATGGAATGTGTGGGAAGGGTCGTGAAATACGATTGTTTGCCAAAAGAACCATGTTTATTTATGATATTCTCGAAGTTATCTTTAAAACCAGGGCTAGAGGACCTTTTCAACTTTAATCTTTTCAGTTTGGCGGTGCTTTGACATTTGCATCCATGACATTTAGTGTGTCGGGTTCGGGTCATCCTACCCACGCGACCGGGCTTTACTAAAAGGGTTGTGACCCGTACTGAATGATTATGCAAATTCTTCCCCCTGCCATGGAGGGTGCGTGGGAAATTTATTGGATAATGCCAATACTCTCTCAGCAAACCTACCGATGGCATCCTCCACTACGCCACGTAAAGGGGGCCTTACTTTTGGCGGTCAACTTTTATTTTGTACACTACAACGCTTCCTCCCACAGGTAAAAAGGGTTCCACCGTGTTGAAATATGTTACCCATTTTATGCTTTGCAGCACGCCCATCGTCTTCCTTGGCTATCCCTCTGCTGTAACCCACCGTCTACTTTGTTGTGTCTCGTGTAGGGCAGAATTGGCCACACGTTCACCAGAAGCATGTGAACGATCATAAATCACTGTGTATTAACTCCTGTGCGAAAGGGGACGCAGCGCAATCGAGTCACGAGAACACGGGCATGGCTTTCGAGTTGATCCTACGGAAGAAACGGCACAAGAGCATCCTAAGCACACGTGCGTCTGTGTCCTCGGAAGTATTTGTTTCGGCAAGACATCTGGCAGAACCTTGTGGAAAGGCACGCAGGATGGGCCTCAACCCAAAGAGCACACCAGCACACACACACACGTACTGGTTGACAAATTTGCTTCCGTTTCGTTCCGCTTCTTTGGAAAACGTGGAACGGTAGACCGTTGGTAACTGGAGGGCTGGGGGTAGTTACGTTTTGGTTGGTATTTTCCCACGGTCTGCAAGGAAATGATAGATGGCTCCGGTGACGACAGAGCGTACCCGTGGGAACGTTATCATAACGCACGGGAAAATGGGTAGGTAAAAGCAGAGCCAGCGCGAGGCCATGATCGAGAGAATGGATTGCAGAAATGACATGAAATAATTTTTCCTGTTTTTTTTTACAACGATGAGGTCCCGCTCATTTTCTCGCCACTCCCACTCCCACTCCAACACATACACACACTGTTTGTGGAGTTATATCTGATGTTTTCATGACAAGGATTGTATTTTTGTTTTGCTTTTGCTCAGTAGAATAGCGCTCAGAATTATGTTTTTTTCCCATGGAGACGCCTGGTGGCTCAACGACCAAAAAACGCCATTTTTGTGGGGATGCTACGGTATAGTACGTACCACGGAGGGTCTATGATTTATGAACGTTAGCCGCATCACTATTGTCTCAAGTGTAGACCTTTGTTGTACGGCTGTTTGCGCCTGTGTGTGTATGTGTGTGTGTGTGTGTCGTTCGCAAGGGTTTGGCATGGGTCAGCAGTTACGTTAAATGTTCTCACCTTCGTCAGATGTGATCCCGGGATACAGTTGAACGACTTTCAGCATAGTATGCTTTTTTCATGGTCATGTCATGGCGATATCGTAAATTTAAAAAATGAGAAAAGTTTTTACATTTTCCTAGAAGTTTATTATGCTTCTATTCTACCAGAGGTTAATTCCATAGCAGTAACCCATCTCGATAAAAATTTGAAATGAACCAATTATTTCGCAAAACTCGAGTATTTCTGCAGATGACAGACAATCGGGTCTCTGTTGGAGATCTGTAGCTGACGAAAGGTATTGAAACCATCGAAAAATAATGTTTCAATCATGCCCCAGCTCCAAGATGGTTATCCTTCTCAAGCAACTCTAGGCCAGAGAAGCTTCCATGTGAATTCCAACATAATGAAATGGTCTCAAAGGAAGCCCGGAAGAGTTTGTTTGTTTTTTGACATCGAAAAGGAAAAATAGATATAACATTACCCTCTCCACGGTGCGTTTTGAAGCAAGCGAGGGGGAAATCAAAGGGACAACATTCCAGCATTTGCGTGCTTTATGGGGATAAATCCTTCGGCAAGCAGTTCGAGCTTATAACGAGGGCCAAACAGAATGGGGACCGGCTGTGTTTGGGCTCGCGCGATCCTCCCATGTATAGGTCCCAAACAAAAAAGGGATGTTTCATGCTGAGCCGAGGGGTTTTCTGCAAGATGGGACCAATTTGTACGTGGGGCACACAACTTAATATTCCTCCCTTGTGACTGTGTTTTGCGATGTGGCAAATCCTTCATCGGAAGTGGGACGATTTTATGCAAAGCTTGGCAATCCACTTTGGAAATCCAGCTGGCACTGTTCTCGCAGCCTTCCCGAAACGTTTCTGGAAAAGTTTCCATTGCGCTGAAGCAACAACAAACGCCTCCGGGTCATTCAGAGATCTCAGAAGCTCAATGAGCTGCCCTCTCATTCTAACGCCCCAAAAAAGTGGGAGAGAAAGCAACACTATGCAACCCTGAGGTTGTGTGTGAGCTTGATTGAAATTGATCAGTTTAATTTAAACAATTTCCTAGCCCGGCGCTAACGGTGGATGGAGCTGGCGCGCATCTTCATGGCCCTCGTTTGCGTCGTCTGGTGCGGACACAGGTTCCGCTCTGTCCATCAAATTTGGAACGCTTATTGACTATGATCAATAAAGGCGTAACCGCAGCACGGCTCGGCAGAGTGTCCTCCTTGTTTATCCCGGTTTGCCGTGTCGCATCGCTTCGATTTTCGGTGAAGCATTAAATTGCGCCCATCCTCTGGAGGGAGCGCTCTGTAGGAGGAAAAAGGGTGTTCTCTCTTTGAGTAAACCTTGAGGCTGATTCCTCCGCCAGAGGGTGAAGCTGGTTCGATTTTAACGTGTCCCAGGGAAATGGTTGGCAGGAGTGGTAACAATTGTTGAATATCTCTTCTCGCAATGCTCTATAGCACGGTAAGTGGGAAGAAACTCAGCAAGATGCCAAGTGGGGATTTCTATTAGCGATTGGTTCCCTCCCCCAGACCCACTCCTCTTTTACGTCCGCAAATACTTAAACAAACCACCATCCAACGTGCGCTGGATGGGAGAGGGCGAACGATTAGCGTGCCGGTTGGCGCTTCGCTAATAGAGAATGTGGCTCTTATTTATCGACAAACAACTGTCATCAATGCCAACCTGCTTCGAGTGTGGGTGTTACGTTCGTTGCTCGTGACGGAAGTGGGAATTGGTAATAGCGCGCCAGCCCGGTCGACAAATATTGCGGCAACGCGCAAACAAGTGCAGTTCGCTAGAACGCTCGTTAGTATTTCGCTTCGGGTTGTGGATTTTCTAGGAACATTCCAGCACGTTCCAATTTGCTTGTTACATATTGCAAAACATCAGTGAATTAGTTTTCTACGACGCACCTTCGTACTAGGAAATTTTGTATGAAAGTAAAACGATAATCCTAAACCATCGCAAACATCTCTGCATGGTTGTTACACCATATTTATCTGAATCGAAGAAATCTTTACCTAACCAAACCCGCACTACCACAGCCAGGAAAAACACCCATTATCCACAACTGGCACAATGGAGTTTATTTAAATGCGTTCAAGTGGTGCACAAAACTTTTCTAGCTTCCCTTCTAGCGGCACCATCCCCGTGGATGCTAACGGTACCGGTTTCCTTTTTTCGGTGGCCTAAATGTGTTTTAAAATGACCGAAATTGTGTTGGGGATTGAGGGTTTGGTTTGTGTTTCACATTTAGTGTAACAGCGCCCCTTCGCTGATTGCGGAGCGATGGTTGAATTATTCAATAAACGAAGAAAAAAATATCATTACATTATCAGACGCCTTGCGACGTGGCGTCCCGACAAGCCTGACCAAAGGCATCATCTTCCGATTTCCATTTTTATTGATAAGAATGTGTTGGAAGGGTACAAGCAACAAAGGACACTGTCTCTTAGAATTAGTTGATTTCAAAAGATTTTCTAAAAAGTAAATTAACATATTCGGACCAAAGGTTTGTTTGTATTCTAAGTGTTGGTACCATAATCGACCTGCTATGAAAAACATATTTAACAATTCCTCTGAAAAAAAAAACAACTATTGTTGAGGAAAAGAAATTCCTTGTTCTTGGCAATGTTCCACACACCACCCTAGATGGATATCAAAATTTAAAAACATCTAAATCTCGTACATTCGTGCCTCTTGTAAATTTGTACTTGGATACGTGCTTAAATTTTCCAAATGTCTTGATCTTTGCGGTTTTGGAATCTATGGGAAAACGGACCAAGGGCAAGGGATACTATCACACACAACTGATCTTTCCCCGGGAGTACAAACTGAATCATACGTGTGTGTCACGTACAAAAAACACACAGCAAACACAAGCAATCGCGAATGGGAAAACATAATACTTCGGACCCATTTTTCCAGAAAGAGAATCGAATCGTCCCAACTTGTGCCCTAACGATGGTAATAATTGGACTCGTATCTTTTCGCTATCTCGAAACTGGGGAAATGGTAGAGTTGGTTAAGTTTACTGACACTTTCGTTTTTTTAGCCTCTCTGTTGCGTTCCCCTCATTTGGTGAGCAAATTGTTCCGCCCACCGGATCCGTTGGCCGGATTATTTTCAGCGCCAAGAAGGATTTCCGGCCTGCTTCACTCGGATGGTGAATCCTCATCTTCTAACTTCCGTCGAAATTTACACAACGCGCGCACGTCCGTCGAAGTTGTTTTCCATTCTTTCAGTAGAGCTATTACGCTATGCAACACTGTAATCACTGTGATTACATTTCATTGCAGTTCGTTGCCTGCAGGCAGGTTGGAAAAACATTCCACTCTAAGAGGGAGTGAGGAAACAGCATGTAAGAAGAAGGGACTGGTGAATAACATAAAATCCTTCCGAGTTGGCGGCAAGTCGTTAAAATGCCAACGATAATAGCGCGAGATGCGAACGAATTCATCGCCGCTGCAAGGAGCGTTGCCTTCGAGTGGGATTATGTGCACATCGAGGGTGAGCAAGCGCACAGTAAATTGCTTGCACTGTTTTCCCCTTTCGGTACAGTGTGAACGAATGGAGATGAAGTGAAGGCAATGCAATCAGGAAAACTGAAAACGAAAAGAAACTCTATTCATAAAAGCTCAATTTCAATTGAAGTCATTAGTTTAGGCAACGCCTCGAAGCAAAATGGCAGTGACAAAGTGTCACAGTAAAATGGCGCCACCGGAATCGGAGGATCGAAAATGAGTATAATTTTTTACTTTTTCTTGCTCTCGTTTTAATGATGTTTAAAGTTCAAGCAAAGAGAAAACAACACGTAAGCAAACGACAACTCACGTTATCATCTAATTTGAAATGAACGCGCACGCCGAAGGGAAGTTAAATTGTTCGTACTGCCCGGCAAATAATGAGATGATAATATTGCTTTTGTTCGTGTGGGTGCGTTGACTTGCTGTTGGGGATAGCCTGGGAAGTGGTTATAATTTTATAGCCAAGAAGATAAGATATTTTGTTAAAAAATATTTAACATTCAACCAGCAAGTAATAATGGCAAAATTGAACAAGACAAGTGAAGGTATGCAATTTGCACTACAAAATTGTTATTTTAAGCCTTATAGAGCGATTTCTTTGATCTTGTAGGGTAGAGTTTTGAAAAGCAATCTAAAACACGTAATATGAGGAACATAATTTCATATCTTACGCTTCCCTTGCTGAAGAATAACGCAAAAGAGTAAGGAAAAACATATTTCAACTCCACTGAATATTACGGTCCATTTTTTAGGGACAGTTTTGTAGCTTCGGTAAGACTGTATGTTACTTTCTTTGTATCTTTGTCAGAGAACGTAGGTACGTGGTTTTCCTTCATTTTCTCCAAGCGTTTTTTTGGGGATGGAAAACTACTTCAAACACTCTTCGGTACGTTCCCCTTTGTATAGCGTACCACTTGGCAGTGTTATGATCTTCACCATCATTCGTTCGGTGACAGTTTCCGGCGTTCCTGGAATCGCACCGAAGAAACAGACCTACGTGCGTTTGGGAGGGGCTGAGCCTCGTTACTGCAACGCACCGAGCTGACAACTCATGCAGGAGTTCTGCTAACGAAATGAACACTTTCTTGCAAATTAGGAATTTGTAAAAGGCTATGGCATAGGGTTCTGTTTTTGCAAGTTTGTGTATTCTCGTCTCATTTAGCTCGAGTCGCTTTATGCATTCTTTCAGCGGAAGGGACTAAGGGCGTGCGTCTTGAGCCGTCTCACGTCCAGGAATTCGCTCTCTGCACACACAAGAGGTGTGCGTATGCGCAAGGAAATGGCAGGCGGTACAAGATAATTAAATTTTCCAGTAATGGTAGCCACTTTGGACTGTTCGCCCCGGGAAGATGGGAACGAACGAACGAGCGAAGTACTGAAATTGAAACTCAAAGCTCGGGTAAAGTAGTGTTTTTTTGTTGCTGTCACTTGCTTCTTCAGTGTCATCCTGTTCCCGGTGAGCTCGAGTCGCGATCGTACAATGGTTTTAGTTAGCATTAAACGGAAGCAGTCACGGTAATGCCAGCGCAAACGAGCAGCAAACGCAGCCACTGCTCACCTTCGTTTAACGACTGAGGGAGCCATTTTTTGTACTCATTCTTCTTAAATTACCATCGCATTTCTTCGCTGCAATGGTGGGAATTAAAGAAGACAAAAGCGCTCCGTGAATGTGGAGTTACTGGTTGGGTCGTAAAAATGGTCCTTTTAAAACGACACAAGCATTGCTGTAGGAGGAGGTTGGGCACTGATGCAGTGAGCAAAATGGTGAGGAATGAAACAACTCTTAAATCGTGTGCTGGTTGCATTTGTTTTACAGTGACTGTAGGCGGTTGCGTGGGATACGAGGTGGATAACTTTATCGTCCCCTACGGTGCATTACCGTGGATGGATTTTCATTCGATTGGATCCATCACGACGTGGGATGCATTTTACATGTTTTGTGCTTGAGAACAAAGCGTGGTAGCGAGTTTATGGTACATCGTGGATGATTGCACGGCTGAACAGGAGATTTGGAAGATGATGAGTTGTTTATGATAAGGTTTAGTGGCTCATCTACTTGCTCGGATGTGCGAATATCTCGAGGACCGCTGTTTGAAATCAATATCCTACACATGTTGTGAAGCATAAGAAAAATGCTCTCAAAGTTATACCTTCAAAGGACAACTTCTTAAATACAATACACTATCATGCTTTAAATATCAATCAATATATTCGTCACGATATCGCTCTTAATATGTTAACCGATATTATTATAATATTTTTTCAAGAGGAAACATAGCCATCGAAGTAACTATTTTTCAAATTTCCTTTTGTAATACTTGCAATATGCATTGTACGTTGAGCAGATTCAGAAATGCATGACATATAAAAAGAAAACTCCTTCACCGATCTGACTGTGCCTGCGTGGACTATTGTTTGAGATTGTGTGCCTGCGTGAGTGTGTATGATTGGGTCGTAAATTCCCTAACGACAGCATACTTGTAGATCGTCCTGCAAGCTCTATCGCTATAAACTTCGTCTATAGCCGTCTATCTGTACACTATTGCTCTCATTGCCTAGTTTCCTCTAGACTTTTCCCATTTTCCACCCTTATTTAACCCTTAATTGTGTGTTTCAATAGCTGTCTTTCATGTCTTGAACCCTCAAACCTACTGACATAGTGCAAAATGACTAAACCTTATTATAAAATAAAAAAAAAAAAACTAACTCCAGCAACAAACATCCTGCCCGTACGTATTTCCTGTTCATTGTTGAAGAAATAAATCAAATCAATCAGTTTTCTTTCCTCCTTGGGGGCGCACGAATGGATGTTGATGTTCCTTTCTCTATCATCCCCAATTGCACTAATCCGCTCGATAGATATCCTGTCCAAGCTTCTGCTAAACTAGTAATCTCACAATATCATGAATAACACTCACAAATACACAAAGCAAGCATATCTTGGTTGAAATTTTCAGAGGCGGATTTAATTCCAGTTTCTTTTCAATAAACAACCAAAGCTTTAACTAAAGCGTTACACAAAAACTGCCCTCAGATGTCGCTTTAAAGCACAAAGCTAAATGGTTGAATCACACATGTGTTTGTTTATTTTTCTTGCGTTTAATTGTTACACACATGGATCACATAGATAACTAGGTTTCTAACACAATCATGTACATTTATCAAGAACATGTCTAACCATAGTTTAAAACAGGGTAGTAAACTTCTAACAAATGACTCTCACATATGTTCAATGTATTTTCTTCACCGTCACCGTTTTCTGCTATTTTCTCTGTGTTTCTATCTCTTCTATCTACATCATCTTATTTTCAAAAAACAAAACAGATAAAATTAAACATAACAATCATCATTCTTAAAATAATCAAATAAGAAAAAAAAAGTTAAAGAAATAGTTAAAACACATTAAACATAAAAATCATCTAAAAGTAAAATCTCAGCAAGATCACATTGCTAATTCGTTTTGGTACTTTTTTCCGTCGGCTTTTCATCCACTGGGTAAATGTGGATCTTTCTCACGACCCACCACCGGACGACATCCATTGGCCACCGGTTGATTGGTCGATTCCCTTGCCGGCGCAGCATGTGATATGAACGTACACAAACGGTGCGAGGAAAGCGTACCGAACCTCTGCGGATGTGATCATACCGAACGTCGAGGGCGCATCCAGCTAACGATCACGCATATGGTTGGCAAGCTCAACATTGAAGGTAAGTTTCAGCAGAATTGTTTCACCGTGTGGATTTCCATTTTCTTTTATTTAAAATGAAGCGAAAAACTCGTCGTCATTGGGGGTGAGCGCCTTTAAAATGCTTTTTTTCTTCTAAGAACTGTTTCTATTCGGCATATGAAAAATCCCTTTTTCCAGCAAATCCTTTCCACTCTAATGCACGTTAAAGCGGTTGTACATTTATTATGCCAAATTTATGTACATCACCCATAACAACCTTTTTTCCCAAAGCATTAGAAGGAAAATTGCCCCTCTGTACTCACGGAACTCATGCGTGAAAAATGTATCCCACTGTGCTATCGGCTATGTGTATGTGGGCTGTTTTTTGTGTGTGTTCTAGAAGAAACAGAGGAAAAACAAAAGACCATGTGCAACAAATAAATTTGGCTGGGTCGGTTTGTAATGGTACCAGCGGATGAGAAAAGGGAACATAAAAAAAAAACGATGATGGAAAAGATGAAGTTTAAGACACATCAACTTCAAACTGGGTAACGATTTTAGTATGCCGGATGTGGAAGCTATTGAAGTACTGTTCTCTGCGGCTCTTCCTTCAATGGTAGCAAAATGGATTAAGTTTTCCAGCATCAGATACACACATACATACACAAAAGGGCCTGTTATTTCTATAGATTGATGTAAAGCGAGTGAAAGAAAAACGGAGGAAAACGCTTCAACACAGACTATGTACGGGATGCGATACGGGTGGAGAACGGGTGGAAAAGGAAAAGAGAAGAATGATCCGTAACGGATGCGGTTCAGTTTCAAATGCTGTTTCTGTTTCAATTGAAGAAAAGGATTAATTCGATCTGCTAGAATAGGGTCTGTGTTGTTGAATCGATTTTACTCTCAAGCGGGGTTATGCATAGGGCACACAAGCACACAAGTCCTTTCCCATCGGTGACCCTTACCGGCTTTGAGATTGTTTTTATGTATTTGTTATTTTGCACTCAACCATGATCCTTGTCCTTACAAAACATAGCTCAGATTGATTGATAGGACATAACATGTAATGCGATAATTTAAAGTGTTACTCTAGTACAAGTGTGTATGTTTGCTTGTGTGGGAGAGAATGTGGACAAGCGTAAAGCTTAACGAGGGGCTTAACAGAAATGAGCCGATCGGGAAAATTGAAACAATCACATTTATCAGCTTAGTTGAGTGGTACGTAAAAATGAAGTTTTTTGCAAATCATTTGAAAAGCATGTTGGTTTAAAAATAATATGCAACTAAAGTATATATAGCTGATAAATGCTAAATGTTTCAACATTTGGATTGACTTTATTGCTTTCATACTAAGCAATTCAGCTAGATCCACAAGACAGAACTATATCCTAGACGTACAGAATTGTTATTGCATTGTAGTCCAACGTGTTGGCAAGACAAACTTGTGCCACATTGTGTTTGTTTTAAGGCAAACCCTATCCACCCAGGTCCTGTGTGCAGCAATTTTCCCATTTTGCTTGCTGCTTCCCCCGAAAACACTCACATTTATTTTCATGACCGTACGCTTCAGCACCCTTTGTGAATAAAAGTTTGCCGTGGGAGGGCGGAACAAGGGAACCTCTTCAGTGTGGGAAAGAAAATTGCCGAGAAGTGGAGTTGTTTTATGATCACCTTCACCACTACAGTGAGGGTGACTAGGAGCGACTGTGCAGGATGATACGTCGTCAGGGCACGGCTGGACAGCTCAACACCTCGACACCTAAATTACACCGCAGTACAAATCATCACGCGATAACAACGCGACCGGCAAAACCGCATAAACACACAAACACACAGAGACGAGTGAAAAGCGCTGGAAGAGCAACGAACCGGGACGGAGACATCCTTACCTGGGTTGCTGTATTTTTTTTTTTGTAACAGAAGACGACCGTACACAGTCGGCATCTTCGTCGGTTTGTGGTTAAGAAACTGATGTTATCTGCTGAGGGCGCTGAAGGAGGCCTTTCAAGAGATGATAAAATGATCGGACAAATTCATGCCTCAGCCAAGATGGCTTTATTCGTTCGTTTTTTGGGAGGTTTGTTTTGTTTGTTTGCTTTTATTTTTCTTTGAATTGTTCTTATCGCTGAGTTTTGTTGTGAATCTGGGATCCACTTGCGTTCGTTCCCATTGATGGCGTGTGGCTGTTTTTTGTTCGGTTTGTGCTTCTTCTACTGCTTGAATCGTGCGGTAAAAAGAAATTTGAAGAATGATACGACTCAAGCGTAGTTGATTGCAGATATAAAGTAAAATTTATGAAGAAATTTATTGTTCTTTAACGATGTTATGATTTTATGGTATAAAAACTCGCTGACCAATGGAGCCGCCCAGTACTTTATGGAAAAGCATGCAGCTAACATAGAGTAGTAACCTTTTTTAAATTGTCCACAGTGATACAAATAATAATCCGAGCTAAAAAACAGAATAAAACAAGCAAATAATCCTCAACAATCGTATCAACTGTTGATTGCAGCTTCAACCGCTTCAGAGAAGAAACACACATACACACACACTTGGAGTGAAATAAAAGAACCGAGAGCAGCGATATAACACCGAAAAGCTCTTGCACATCGTTTTCAATTATGATGGTACGGCGCCCGGCAGGGAGAAAACCGGCACACGGCAACAAAGAAACCACGGTAGACAGAAACATTATGTGCCAACAAAAGCGGCTACAGCGACAAAAATGGCTGCTGCTCTGTCGACAAGAGGGAAAAAGGGAAAAAAAGGCCCTGAAGTGTGCGAAACGGCTGATTGTAGTGCCGTCGGTTGGTAGCGTTGGAAGTTGGACAGGTTTAAAATATAACCCTTTGCATACTGCCTTTAGTGTGCCGTTGTGTATGTGTGTGGGCAAAAAATCGAAATATTCATGCAGAAAAATGGTTAGGAGTAAAGTCGTTTTTTTGTCGATGAGGACATACAGCACAGTTGGAGCATAAACCGTGCTACGGGAGCATAATGTTGCATCATTAGAACGTCGTTTCGGAGACACGAAACAAACATCATGCTACTCCCCTAGGTTTCCGTACCTTGGACACCCTTCCCTGTTGGGTAATGTAGGATGGGTTAGCTTTAATCATGGTTACAATGGCAAAAAAAAAGATGAAACGATGAGCCCTCGTCTCCGTGAGCACGCTAATGAATAGCTCGAAACAATAACGAGATGGCTTTGAAGGGATGATACCTTCGTGTTTGCAAAAGAAAAACAAAAACCCCAAGGCCGTTTGGTATGGATGTGAGGGTGCTCAAGAGTGAATAGGAATTCAAAAATATAACATATGTTTATACATTTTTAATACGTTCATTCACCGTACGATGAAGAGCAACATCCTTCAAAGTGCCGTCTGTCTGTTATATGATAAATTCATTTTTCCCCCTTTTTTCCGACACACAGTGAAACAGGGCCGCAACCTTATTCCGATGGATCCGAACGGTTCCAGTGATCCGTACGTCAAGATTAAGCTGATCCCGGACGCAGACAATGTGAAGAAGAAAACCAAAACCATTCGAGCCTCGCTGAATCCGGTGTGGAACGAAACTCTTATATTGTGAGTATTACCTTTATGAAGTTAATCATCTCAACTGTCTTCTGATCGTCTGTTATACACCCTGACAGCGACCTCAAGTCGGAGGATAAGGATCGTCGCCTGCTGATCGAGGTGTGGGATTGGGATCGTACCTCGCGGAACGATTTCATGGGATCGCTTTCGTTCGGTATCTCGGAAATCTTGAAGAACCCGGTCGATGGATGGTTCAAGCTGCTCACGCAGGAGGAAGGCGAGTACTACAATGTTCCAGTACCGGAGGAGGGTGCCGATCTGGTGCAGCTCAAGAGCCAAATGAGGGTAAGGAAGCATTTGATGCTAGAGATAGAAAGAGTCTAAAATGAAGTGTTTTTGATCGCCACAGAAAACATCCATCACGAAGAAGATCCCAATGATGGGTGATAAGGATGTGCCGCATAACATGACGAAGAAGGACGTCATTCGGGCGACCGACTTCAACTTCCTGATGGTACTGGGCAAGGGTTCGTTCGGCAAGGTCATGCTGGCTGAGCGCAAGGGCACGGATGAGCTGTACGCGATCAAGATCCTTAAGAAGGACATCATCATCCAGGACGATGACGTCGAGTGTACGATGGTGGAGAAGCGCGTCCTTGCACTGTCAACCAAGCCACCGTTCCTAGTGCAGCTGCATTCCTGTTTCCAAACCATGGTAAGGCAATCGGTTTTTTTTTCGCAATAAATTTTGCCATTCGAACTGCGTTGATATAGGCGAATTAAACACTTCTTTATATTCCAAAATACAATTGATCTTATCTCATCAAGACGTAATGTTATATACACCAATTTTCTCATCATTTCAGGATCGTTTGTACTTTGTCATGGAATACGTCAACGGTGGTGATCTCATGTTCCAAATACAGCAGTGTGGCAAATTTAAGGAACCAGTCGCTGTGTAAGTCCCCCAAATGTAGTACCAAAGGAACACAACGACGCAAAGAAAGCATACCTTACTGAATATTGTTAAGCAAAAAGAGGGGGAAAGAAGAAAGCAAAAGTTACTTTTGTTGCGTCTAATTACCGGTTTCGGTAATTCAGTTATCGCATTCTGTTGGTGGGCTATGGCTTTCTTCGCTCTTTCCAAGAAAAAAACAGACCCATTCCCAAAATATTCGAGTTCGCTGGAAAGGGCGATCGATTAACCAGTGGCTAATTGAATGAGGGCGTTTTAGGTTTCGGTGTCGGTGTTTATTTTCGGTTCTAATGGTTTTTTTTTGCTTCCTTTACTTAATGCATCCTTCTATGGACGTCACAAACACAAACACATACAGGTTCTACGCATCCGAGATTGCTATAGGGCTGTTTTATTTGCACGCCCGGGGCATCGTGTACCGCGATCTGAAGCTGGACAATGTGTTGCTAGACATGGACGGGCACATTAAGATAGCGGATTTCGGCATGTGCAAGGAAGGCATTTTGGGCGACAAGACGACGAAAACGTTCTGCGGCACACCGGACTACATTGCGCCGGAGGTAAGGCCATACGTCACGGTGTAATTTTATTGCGGGGTCCGGTTTAATGTTTCGTTCTCGTTTCGCTCTCGCCTACCAACTAAATGGGTATAGATTATTTTGTACCAACCGTACGGCAAGTCGGTCGACTGGTGGGCTTACGGAGTGCTGCTGTACGAGATGCTAGTCGGTCAGCCACCGTTCGATGGGGAGGACGAGGAGGAACTGTTTGCAGCCATCACGGACCATAACGTGTCGTACCCGAAGAGCTTGAGCAAGGAAGCCAAAGATGTTTGCAAGGGGGTAAGAGGGTGTTGAAAAACTGTAGCAAATGGTAAATTTAACGCAACTGTATCTTGCTTGTTTGCAATTTCCTTTCACAATGTCTAGCTGCTGACCAAGAACCCACAGAAACGCTTGGGCTGTGGAGCTCGCGGTGAAGAGGATGTTCGTGCGCACGCCTTCTTCCGTCGTATCGATTGGGAAAAGATTGAAAATCGTGAGGTGCAGCCACCGTTCAAGCCAAAGATTGTAAGTCCAGGTAATCCATACTGCCGAAAACCTAGTGTAACAATTTTCTCTGTTTTTTTTTTCTCCATTTTTGCTCGCAACCAGAAACATCGCAAGGACGTGTCGAACTTCGATCGACAGTTTACGTCCGAGAAGACAGATCTTACCCCGACCGACAAGCTGTTCATGATGAATCTGGATCAGACGGAGTTCAACGGCTTCTCCTATCTGAATCCCGAGTTTGTGCAGTACGTCTAAGCGGCTTTGCGGAAAGATGTGATGCAAAACCATCCATCGTGGCGTCGTTCTTCCCGTGTCATTTAGTATCGTTTCCAAAGCAACAAGTGTTTCTATCTTCCTCCGGTGGATGCTCAAGCTTTTGTCGCTTTTGTTGTTGATTTTAATTTTAATTTATCCATTTATCTGTTATTGTTTCGCGCGTGCACTCATCCAAAGAGATTCGTATGTTCGTAAGTAGTCCTTGTTTATACCGTACCGCTTAGTGCTCTGAGAAAGGGAAAGGGAGTGGATAGCGTTCGCTTTTACCTTTGCCAGTATGTTTGTCACCAAAATCCCATTTTTGAGGCGTTTTTTTTCTCTCGTGAGTGTTTTAATAATGCCATAAGCTCTCTCTTAAACACAACCCACCCCCCTCCCCCACCTTTTGTTTTCTATCATCTTCTCGTCGCGCGTGGGATAGTTTTCTGTTGTTATGTTAGTAATCGTGCGAAAAAAGAGACGCAACAGTAGATGCAAACTCGTTAAAAAGTGATTTATTTGTTCGTTTGTTAATGTCTTAAATGAAACCATTGCCTAAATAAGTAATTCGTTCATAACAAACAAACTCGTACTTCAAAGGTGTTTTTAAGAAAATGAACCAGAAATCCGTACTCTCGTATAATTCCTGTACATGTTTAGCTAGTAAATAAGAACAAAGCAAAGGCACGCGGGGATTCGTTGTGCACGTCGCGCGATCCATCCGTACCAGCCTTGCTTTGGTGCGTGGTGAAGAAAGGGAATCTAATTGCCAAAAACAAACACTTTTATCTACTAATACCACTTTTACACTCATAATCGTGTCCCAGCCACCCGTTCTGGTTTCGTTCGTTGAAAGTGTACAACTTGCGCACCAGAAACCCGTAAAGACGCGTGGATTGGTGGTGTACACACGCAACGAACGCAACCTGCACGTGTTCCGGTTGGTTGCACGCTTTAAAACATCTGCACCTTGTTAAAATCTACACACTTTTATACTACATAAGCATATAAAGATAGTTATGCGTGCGCATAACGGGCTCATTACAAATATGGCAAGGAAACAATATATCTTTGCCCAGATTATGATTACTCTACACGGAATAACGGTTCCGTTACCGTGATTGTTTGGTTGCGTCTATTCTCTTTAAGCTGAGTGAGTTTCGTGCAAAATCAAATCAGTTCCCTCATTTAACTCTCTCCTAAAAAATAATTAGATAAACATGAGAAAGCTATTTTCCGATGGTGTGCGATGTGTAGTAGAACAGGAAACACAGTAAACATTAACTAGCAAGCAAACAACCAGTAAAATGCTCCATTTGGCTGTGTGCATTTGATCATGTTTTAATTGACCCTTGGAGGTTCCGGGTCAAGACTTTAAAGGGTCTCTATTTACTCAGCATTTTCTCACCCCCTCCATTAATGGACGAGTAGAACTGCAATCTCAAACACACACAAACATACACACTCGCGCGCGCTCTCTCTCCTTCTATGTAGGCGGGGGTATTTTGAGTTTTTTAGATAAAACATGGATAAATCCAATCCATAACACAACTAGAATAGTGGCACCTGAAAAAATAGTTCTGCTAAAATCATGCGTCATTCAACAATTGGGGACGCGATGGTTGACAGAAATAAAGAGATACAAGTAGGGGTCTAGCAGACACAATATACAATTAACCATTTAAAGTAACAAAAAAAACAAAAACAGCAACACGTAAGACAGGATCAAACCATGTGTAGGTCTCGTGTGTACTAAGAAAACACCACTTTTTCAACTATATAGAGCGTTAAAAAAAATGAAGCAATGCTATATTGTGTGGAGAGATTTCACAAGCGGAAGGAGGAGTATGCACCATTCGTTTCTCATTCGACACGCGCGGCAAATTGTGAAAGGACTAGGATTGGGATGCTTCTAAGTTGTGTAGACTGGACCGGACTGTCTTGGCTGGAAAAGAGGGAAAACGGTATAAATTACGTGCCACAGAACAACACAATCAGTCAACAAGAAAAGAAAGCACCAACCAAAACAACATCAGTGCATCAACATCGGTAGAAATTGTCGAATACACATACTCGTTCTAGTAGCAATAATAGAGATAACAAGTATAATAATCATAATGACAGATGATCAGAGAGAAGGGAAGAATCTATTAGCAAACCCGGCGAAAAAAAAACCCCTCTCACTTGCTGACTCCTTTCTTGGCCGGTTTGCTCACAGAGCAAAGGCTGAAGAAACAACTCTACTGCTATCTACACCACGCACGTTTCATACACAAAGTAAAAGATTTTCTTTTCACTTCCACAAAAAAACACTTGCACACAATTTCCCTCTCTTTCTCTCTCTCTCCCTCTCTCTCTCTCTCGAAACCTGTTTGTGAACAACCAAAAGGAGCTTTAATCTTGCACTTTACTGATGTATTTATATATGTATCGAATAATGCATATATGTGAGGTAAAATAAAGGGAGAAAATTTAGAGAAAAGAAAGGACAGTAAGAAGGTGAACGATATAATTCCAGCAGG